>VWZW01002154.1:1870478-1916804 GCA_013397115.1 Edolisoma coerulescens
AACGGCAAGAAAAATCAAAAAGAGCGAGAAGTAGAAGGAGAACGATCCTAGCGTCCCATCCCGGCGGCAAGGGCTGCAGCGGCGAGAGCTCTGGTTCCCGGGGCCGTGGTGTCTGCATCCCTCAGCAGGGAAATGCCTGGCTCCCCGCAGCCGCCGTCCCTCGCGCCGCGCTCACCTTGTTATTATTGATGTTCCTCAGCGGAGNCGGCCGCCCCGTGAGACGGCGGCTGCCCTTCTTCAGAAACCGGACAACGCGCTCGGTTGTTGCTTGCCATCGTTTTCCTTTTCCACTCTGCCCGTGCCAGTTTCTTGGAAAATATTTTTGAAAGCAAAGCCTGTGAAAAGGGAAGATGGTGCTATGGGTGGAGCCAGGCCCCGGGGCTTGGGAAATCAACTGCAGGCAGACTTTTCCTGGAATATGTACGTAAAATAAACCTTTTCTGTTTCTATCTCATATGGAAGTAACTATGCTTCCTTAGCCTATGGATGTGGTGGGAGACTAGACGTCTGTACGTACTTTAGGAGAGAACACGCTGTATTTAAAGCCGTTTGAACACCATGCCCAGGGCAAGACAAGTTACTGCCACAGACAATTCATGTTCCAGAAGTACCAGCTCAAGTGCAGCCCAGGTTCAACAACAGACATAAAACACTGTATTCTGCCACAGGCCACACACAACCCGATGGGATCTCCACATGCCCTTCACTTTTTTCTCTGTCATTTGTAGCCTCTCCTACCTTTATTCTCAATGACTCACAGAGGTGCTTCTCCAAGGTCCTGCCTGTTTTCACCAGCTGAGGAACAGCAGTTTAGGGAAGGCCCAACCAAAGTTTAGATTTAGGAACATGGTGAAAACCAAATATCAGAGACATGACTTTTATCAATAAGCTCCAGCATCTGAAGAGGGAAAAATTATGTGTTACAGGAGGAAACAGTTTAAATTACTCCAGTTTTGTACCATGAACACTTCGGTGCTACCCTGGCAGAATCAATGGGTTTCAGAAGAATCCAATTCAGCAGGACAGCCAGACTTTAAACAGTACCTTAACTACATGACAAATGCCACCAGGTCATAATTAAAAGCAAAACGTGCAGGTAAGTGACAACTGTGGACAACAAGAATGGCAAGAAGCAGCTCTTCATTCATATGTGTAACAGCATCACTCGATCTAGATGAGAGCACCTTGTAAAGTTGAGAGATGCAAAGCCAAAAGTCAGTGCTTCTGAGAAATGTGGTTTTTCAAGATAACCACAGCACTTGTAATGCACAAATGCTTTTATTTACTTCTCATAATTGCTAGCATTAAAGGCTGGAAAATCAAGTCTTTCCTTCCTCGATGTTTCTGCTACTGTGCAGTTTGGAGTATAAGCAACAGTCACATAAACTTCATCCACCCCGTTAATTTAGCTGATCTATACAGCCTGTTAGAACCAGAAAAAGAAGTCAGCTTCCCCTGCCCTCTCATCACTTTGGACATCCACTTAATATAAGCATTTAACAATAAATGAAGGGAAAGGCTTAACATACCCATTTGAAACAGTGGGCACTGTTCGGAGATGGATCTCGTCCTCGTTCTTTCCTTTACATTAAACATTATTTACCAGACCCCATTAATAAGAACACACTTAAGTGCAGCTAGAAAAAGAGTGTGTAAGAAGAGAATGCTACAATTCCTACTTGTGCCATTAACCATAAGTGTGGGCTCCCTTCCTCAGCCCTAATGGATCTGTCAGCAAAACTGCTATTGCACTTTATTTCTGGTGGCACTGGGGGAGTCAGAGACAGCAGAACTTCATTTTCAGAGCTGCACATTCAGTTTGCAGTGCTGACACCTAGAGTTAAGCTTTCTACTCTGTAAAATAAATGGGTCTGGTTTGCAGGTACATAGAGATAAAATGTACAGTTCCTGGCGTCATTTCAAAAAAATTGTCAGTATTGGAAAAATCTCTGCTTTTCACATTGAAGGCAAACAAATTCCCACTCAACTAATACAAAAAATTATGCAAATGACAGGCAAATACTGGGGGCAGAGGGGAGTGCTTTGATAGCAGCATGACAAAACAAGAAAATGTACATCAGGTATGATGTGCACGACTGCTTTGCTCTTTTTTAAAGTTTTTCCCTGACTGTTCATTGGCAGGTTATTACTGATTATTTCTAAAGCCTAACTTAATGAAAACAAAACAAAACAAAAAAGTCTCCATTTGCAAGATTTTCAGGTGAGAACTCAGACTGCCTTGACTGGGAGGATGAGATGAGCCTGAATAATCCCTTAGCAGTTTAATAAAAGCCATTGAGAAATCACTGGAGTTGTTGTCACACTGATAAAAATTTAACTAAAGACAAAAATTGCTCTTTGAACAAGACACTAGCACTGGAATTGTCTTGTTCCTCCACAATTTGGAAAACACTGGGGGTGGATTTTGTTGCCAATAGAAAAATACTATTGAGAGTACAGATTTACCCAGAGCCTGGAATCAGAGACGGGGGGTGAAAACATCAAAATCATTCCCAGTGGTAGTAATTTGTCACTACACTGTATCAAATGTGTGGATAAAGGGCCTTGTTCATGCTTATTGCTGAAGTGCAGCCCAGAAAATGGTGAGCCCTAGTATTAAAAAAAAAAAATTGAAATCATGCAAAATAGCAGAGGAAGAGCAGGAGTGTAGACACTGGCAGATTAGGGCTGTGGGGGAAGTGCAAGGTCAGTACAGAGTCAGTAAGGGAGAGGTCAGAAGAGAACTAGCTCTAGGAGACAGCTGGGGGAAGGAGAAAGGTTATTTATGGAGAATAAGGTTGAATTTCATTCAGTACTGTAGAATAAGAAAGAATGCTAGGAAAGAGCTTGGAATGATTGTTATCAGCTTGATCTGCAGACAAGTGGGTGCTGGGGAAGATCAAAGTGTTTAGAGAACAAATACATAAGCATCAAAATTTAAAAGGATTGAAAAGGCACTATTCAGCCACATCCTCATCCTCCTCACACAGAAATTACATTGGACCCTGCATGTTTTTGACAAAAGACTGAACAACACGCTGTCCCCCAGATATCCCCCACTATTCCCCATATCTGCTCTCTCCCCCCGAATTTCCATAAGCAGAACCACTTCCCTTGATGTATCAGCAGTATCCATCCATTTCACACAGACCTTGACCAACTCCCATTGCGTACTGTAAGAGCTCACACGTGAGCACTGGCACAGTTCACTCCTGTCCAGTTACACAAAAATGCATACAAAGGCCCAGAGCAAAAGTTCATTGGCAAAATCCAGTTCTGATAATACTTCAGTACCTGAGACACTGCAGAATTATGCAGAAGAAATGATGGACTAACATCTGCACGAACAACAAATATCAGTGTCCTTGGAAAAATATGTTTGTCCAACAGAGGCAGAGCGAGCATGACTGCAGTCCTGTGAGCACAGGCAGCAGTCTTGGTAAAAGATTACTCTGTGTGGTTTTAATTGCTTCTCCCCTCAAGTCAGCTGTATATTCCAATTGTGTCTTTTGGCCTTCTGAAAAGTTAGGCAATCCTGCTGGTCTCTAGGCCAGTGAAGAAGGCAGTGGGGAGAAGGAGGAGAAGGAACTGTGGAAAATGTGCCAGCATGCAAACAGCTGAATGGACTCTACAGCACTAACTACTGACACGTGCAAGCTGTGACAGAGTATGTCTCTCCATCCCAAGATATTCTAGAAGAGGAAACAAGGACCATATGCTGCCTTAGCCACAAGTGAGTATCAGCATTACACCCCACGAGGGTACGTCTGCTTGTTTGTGCGTGAGCATCAGGTATCTTGGAATGGGGCGTTTTCAGGTGACTCAAGAGTAAAATTTGTCCTGAGACAGCTCATCTCCAGCTCCTGGAATGTACAGAAGTACAGTGAGTTTGTTTTCTGCACCACTTTCCTGATGTCCTGAAAAACCCCAAAGCAGCTGAGAGCAGGGCTGCCCTGACGTCCTGGCAGGCTGTCCAGCTGCTGCTGTTGTGTAACTGCAATTGCAGAACACAGACAGTTGTCTGCACCACTTGGAAATCAGAGCCTTCAAGGCAGTCTAAGTCAGCAATTTTTTCAACTCTAGCACTAAAGACATTCAAGTCTAAAGCTCAGATACTTCATGTAGGTACAAGCTTCGTCATCCTAACTGGTGTCAGAACAGCTTTTGCAGCTGTAGTTTACACATCACACTCAGCACTGCTCAGTGGTCAGCAGGACAGACACACTATTTCTAGCAGAAAGACGTACTCTCTTCTCCACTGTACCTTCTTTCCACTTTGACTACCTTCTTTGCTGTCCATCTGTCCAAAACTTCTTGAGTTTCCCTCAGCATTATACTTTCTCTACTTCGTTTTTGGTAGGCTCTCCCCAAATTGCCCAGGAGCAGCACCTGCTTCCACAGCAGATGCAGAGAGAAGGCGAGCAGATCTCTGCCACCCAACTTTAACAACTGGGCATGGGCCTTCAGATGCTGCTGCTCTCCCTCCCAGCCCTCTCTTCCCCGGTGTCTAATGCTCACCCCCTAACCCATGTCTCTCCAATGCTTGAGCCTGGGAGCCCCACACAGCCCAGGGAGTGCAGCACCTGCGGGATGCAGGAGGCTGCACTGCATCACCCAGCTGCTCCAGCTCTGCCAACCGCAGAGCCCAGCGGGAAGGAGGAGCAGCAGGAGGGGGACCTGCTGCCAAAGCAGCCTCCAACAGCTCCAGCTGCCTGGCCTCGCCTTGAGTTGACCAGAAATTTATGGGGAAGGGAGGAACAAAGCACTGTTGTCCCCACCCACTCCCCTATAATTATCCTGTGCTTCACAAGCAGTATTATCTGTCTGGATACATGGTGTCATGCAGCCAGCTGTGACCATAGAGAATTAGCTGTTCCCCTCTTGGGGAATTTTCCCTTCTCTCTTCCTAAGTATTTTTAAGCCAACTTACATTTATTTAGCATGCAACCCTTTCAGTTTGTGATTTACTAAGCCAAGGATGATAATTGGTCCTCTTACGTGGAGTGGTATACCCAATTCTTGCACCCTACGAGTGCCTGAGGTCCCTCTGCTTCCTAGGAGTATTGGATCCTTTTCTTAGCTAGCCAGGCTCAGCCCAAAAAGTGACCACAGCCTCAGGACCCTTCAGACTCCTGAACTGGTTCCCAATGCCACAACCCCCTATATTACATCGTGGCCTGCCTGGAGCCAATAAGAGAAAACAAAAGAAAATCAGTAAAAGAAACAAGCAACTTGTCTCTTCCATCAGCAGGTCAGTTTTCTTTGGTCGTCAGAGCTAGAAGGACAAGCTCTTAGTCTTTATTGTCTACCCCAGCAACTAAAAGATCAGTTCAGGCTAATGAGGGAAGACTCACTCAAGACAGGCTCTCAAATCCACAGACTCCTTGCCCCTGGGTCTCTCCCAGGACCCCACTGCCTCCTGCCCAGCAGCCACTTTCTCCTTTGCTCCTGGTTAACCAGGAGTGCTAGTGGCCAGCAGCCTGCCTTCCTGGGCCAGCATCCTTCACCCTTCCCAAAGGCAGACAGAGTAAGAATGGTAAAGAGAACAACAAAACACGGAGCTAGAGACTCATCCCTGCTGTATGGCAGCAGCAGAAGCTGAAGAACTCTCTAAAATTACTCTTAAAGACTAGACTGTACACCTGCAAAACAGATGGCTTTCATGGTTGCTGAATTTAGTATTTAAGGAACAGATTCATCATCCATGGTCATACTGAGCAATGATTTATTATACATTCACAATAGCAAAAAATCCCATGTCCTGGCTGTGAGATTTATGTTCCTAGATCACCGAAACATCTGAAGAATTTATCCTACAAACTTGTCTGAATATAAGACAGGGAACTGAACCTCATCTGCATACTTAACAACTCCTTGCTGTGTTCTCAAGTGCATTTCCTTTCTTTGGGTCAAAACAACACCTTTAAATACACTTAGTCATATCTGACTGTACAGTCCTCCCCTGATGCTGTCTTTTTGTGGAGCAAGGCAGTATCCTTCACATGCAAGAAGCTGAACCCTTAATTAACAAAGACGACCATACCCTACCACCAACAGGTAGCCCAGAGATGGTTGTGCATTTGAATATATCCCTTTTCCCAGGAATGTTTCACATCCAGTTCTTTCATTGCAATCAGGCTCTGATTGTCCAGCAATGGCAGAGTGTTTTTCCAACACTATTCTTTCCAACTCTTTTTCCAATTGTATTCTTATTTCTGTAAGAGCCCACCAGGGAAGCTGCAGTCTTTGACCCTTGCCTACATGCAGTTCTGCATGCAGGCAGCTGTCAGGAGGAAAGTACACGAATTCCTGTGGTGCCATGGCACAGCACCCATAGATCAAGGTTCTTGCAAACTCCATTTTACAGCTGTCTGCTCATCCAGCTGAGCAGCAGCAAGAGCAACACCACAAGAATTGCAAGAGGAGATGACAACTTGGGGGAGAGATAAGGAGAAACCACACTGAGGGCAGGTGGGGAAACCAAGCCATGTAAGTTTTCTGGGGACAGCTATTTTAAAAAGAGAGAAACAGACTCAGGATGCATTGGGGAGATAAATCTTCTGATTTTTTGAAAAGGGGAAGGCAGCACTTGCAAGCTCACTCACCACAGCCCTAACAAATATAAATCTTACTCACATGGGCACCATCCTTCCCAACACATTCACCAGGGCTGGCTGTAGCACAGCTATCACGGAAGGATCTGTCATATTAAGCAGAACAGCACTTGGCAGTTTGTGTGAATTATGGTTCCAGCCAGCACAGCTGGGTGCTGCAGGGATTGACAGGCTCTATAACACAAGCACAATAGCAAGCACTAAAAAAAAAGAAAATAAAAAAATCTCCAAAATGTTTTGGGAACAGAGTTGAAAAATACTTTTAAAACACATCCTTTACATTCGTGAGAGACTTCCAAACAGATGGGGTGGGGAATGATCTGATGAACTGAGGGGGCTGATCTCATGGTTTATATCTGCCTTGGCAAGATCTCCTGGGTCTGCACTTACTGTGCCCAAGTGGGTGGGCTCCTAGTGCTCCATCCAGAGGCTTTTTAATCCCCACTCACTTGAAAGAAGCTTCGGTGCCACCTCTGTCTCCCTGAAATATCTCCAGGCAGAGTTCCCCACTTCCTATCCCTTCACATAAAGGCCTCTCTCCCTGGTAGCCACAGGTAACCAGGAGCAACCCTTATCTCTCACATGGCCCAAGTGCCAAACACACCTTTCCCCACAACCCTAACCTGGTTTACACTTCTGCTTTTGGGGAGTTTCAGAGCAAACCATTCCACGCGTTACCTTTACAATGAATGAATGTAACCAAGTCAAAACAATCACTCTTAAATTCACTGCCACAACAAGTACAGCAATCTGGACAAAGCAATTGAAGATTTATTCATCTCCTTGCACCCTTGCAAGTTCATTAGGCAAGTGTCAGAGTCGTCTGAGAAGGTCAGGATCATACCATGCACATGACATCTCTTCAGACCCCACGCAGACTGCGTCCCTCTTGCTCAGCTGATATAAACAACTAAAAATCACATCTTCCTTCTGACAGTCTTGGGCACCAAAAGAAATAACCACTTTTTCAAAAAAAAACCCCAAATCTAGTCTTTAGGACTTCAAAAATCTGATCTAAATTGATTGTACTTTTAAAAGGAAACTAAGTTAGTGACTCTGCATTTCCCAGATCCCACCTTTATCCCAGTGTAGCATTTTGAGTTAGATCTTTGTATTTACAAGGCACTGGCAGCACTGGGCTCCCCAGAAGCTCTGGGGACAAAATATATCAACGTTGCTCTCCTTTCCAATTGGATTTCCTGAATCTGCAGGGTCTGCTCCCATGCAATGAACTTAACAGACAAAGCATGGAAGCAGAGATGAAGACTGCGAAAATTATACGAGTAGGAGAAAGTAAATTAAGCAGGACTTTTCTACACAGAGACTGAAGCAGGAATAAAATGTCTTTGCAGTGCTGTAGATTTCAGACAAAACCTAAATACCCAGACCAGCTTCCTGTCAGAGTATAAACTGCACGTACTTTGGCCATTTTCTCATCAGTTTAAAGCCAGCATCATATTTTTTACAATGACAGCATATTTACTGATGAAAGCACTCTGAAAGACATTTTGGGAAGAGAAACAGAATTGTCTCAGGTAGATTCACATTGCACAAACAACGTTTTTTCAATACATTTGTGCCCCCTGTGTTATTGAAACAAATCTGAGGTAGCTCCCACATTACAATATTCTTAAAAAAAATAAAGGCAGGAATTATCCAGCTCTTCCTCCACTCGAGGAGAATGTGAACTTCTGATAAAAAGTTTACTTTAGTTGCTCTGCCAAGTGCTAGGCCCAGAACTTGGGAGGATTAATAACAGGAATGGGCTGGAGACACGTGATTGAGTTCGCCTTGTTTGCAGTTCGGCTCCTTAGCAAGGTACAGCCTGACCTTAGGTGACTGTGGCTAAAAGGAACAATTATGGAGCTCGGCAGTGGAAAAAAAGGTAAAACAAAAACAGACAGACCGGAGCCATATAACTGAAAGAATTTAAAGTGTTCAGCTAAATTAGGCACATTAGATTAGAACACATTACATCCAAGCTTTGTTAACTGCTTCAGCGAGAAAAGAACTTCAGAAAAGATTATAGAAACCATGGATTTCTTCTAGAACAGATGCTGTACTGCTTCCTTTTATCTCTCAACAACAAATAAAAGTGAACTTTCTTTTATCTAAAGTTACATGGCCCTATCACAGACATACTGGAACTCATCATAAACACTAGTTGATTTATGATTCTAATTCCTTAGAGATGAGAAAATATTGAGTGATTTGCTCTCAGTGACCTGGGAAGTATTTGTCATTGCCCAGAAGGAAGGCTGTAATCTGACCTCTTTCATCCACCTTTTGAAGCTTCAGTGGTTTCTGGGAAATCATATATTTAAGAGTTAGTATAGCCAAGTAAAATTCTGTATTTTTCAAGTGCAACACAACCTGTGATTCTGCAGCAACACTTTGCCTCTCCTAGAGTTAGCACATCTTGATCTGCACCAGTGAAAAACTTGAGCTGTCTAATGATCATCTAAAAGGTTTTAAGCAAAACAGCTTCCTGATAAGGGTGCCTTTCTCTAAAGGTCAGTTTATCAGGAAAATGCTAGGAACAGTCAAGTGAGATGACATTTAGTGTAGCAGGTTTGCTCCTAGGAAGGAATGTCTCCCAGCTTTTTTACTAAGGGGGAACCACTGCAGAAGAAGGAGTTGGTGTCTGAGGAGGCACATGCAGTGGGTTTATCCAGTATCTGACTTGTATTTGGGGAATAATGTGACACCTGGGGAAGCTCAGAAACCCACAAAGAGCCTCAACACGGCTGTACGAGGAAACAATTCTCATCTCCATCTATTTTCTTAACTCAGCTTGTTTAAAAGACTTCCCAACTCTTGTCTGAGCATGGAACTGTTGGCATTTTTTGTGCATCAGTTCAATTCCTGTTCAAGGGGGCCTTGGAGAGCAGCACCCCGGTGGGATGGAGAGCAGGCCCAGAGGTGTGCTGATGTGCTCTCTGCAGCCAAACCACCTGGAGTGCCTGAGCACTGGCATCCAGGCAAGGAGCTCTTGGATGAGGAGCAACTCCACTGAAGCCACTGGAGATGATTTTGGTTCTCTATGTGATGTCTTTCAAATGCTGTTTGTGGGCACAGAAAAACACCAGCGACATGGCTTTGGGATATAGTCATCAAACACAGGCATCCTGGGGCACTCACAGATGCCCACTGCAAGCCACAGAACATAGGCCTGCTGCCTGCTGATCTGCTTTGGAGAAAATTGCTAGGATTGAAGGAATTTATTTTGTTCTGTACTTCAAGGGCCTCCCGTGGCCAGGCGGGCGGGCCGGATGCAGCTGGAGCACTCCCTCCCTTTCCTGGTGCAGAGGGGAGTCAGGGAGGCCGAGCACGGCTGTCCAGAGACCTGGCATGGGTCACTGCACTGCCTGGGAGATGGCATTCCGGGGGGAAAATCCCCAACCCTTCCACAGCCCAGCCAGCCAGGCAGGAAACTGGTGGGTGGCACCCAGAGACCCTAGTTCTTGCCACTTAAAGCAGCTATTTAGTCCTCTTTTGAAGTGTGTTTCATGAGTATTGCATTGTATGAGTTTAAAATTGGGCTTAGCTAGCCAGGGTGGATGGACCCTGACAAAGAGCTTTTAAGCCTCCTCAGTGAAGACAGCTGATATTCTAGGGAACAGGTTAGGACATGGCAATGGCTCCTTGCACTGGTACAACTGGTTACTGACTGTAATTCTCAACAAAGGTTCATACAATAAATTCCTGTAGCCATAAAATTGAACAGGTTCATAAGAAGGTTCAGTGTTACCCACGAAGACAAGACAATGCAATGTATTAGCTGGGGCTGGGAAGCCAATTTCACTGGTGCAGGGCTCCCTCCTCACATAACAGGCTGTGATGGAGGTCAGCTCATCCTCTTGGACATCCATCCTGTCTCAGGCAGACAAGAAAGTACTGTGACCTGATCCAACCCATCAAGCACTGATCCAAACTGGAGATACAAGGCAAAGGGCTTCTATATAAGGAAAAAAAAAAGGAGCTGGCGGAGCTCAGAAAAAAAAAGCAGGATCAAAAGGAGTATTTTGTAGCACAGTTCAGCTCGTCAGTGCAGCCTGCATAGTGCCATCTTTGGCACTTTATCCCACAGTATAAGAACAAAGCTAGATCCAAAAAGACAATTAAAAGGAAACCACACTATCTGGACAGGACATCTCCTCTGCGGAGCACTAATGATTAACCTTTGGAAACCACAATAATTTATCATCGAAGTAAAAAGTACAGTGAAACCCCCCAAGATCACTGACATGAACCAGAAGTAGCCTCTGGGAGATGTGCTGCCTGCAGGAAAGCATTCAAATACGTACAGGACATAGTCAGGGTCTGGACATATAATTATGTTTTGACACCAAATAATGTTGCACCTCAAACAAAAAGGAAAATCCCATGAGATAAAGGTTGAATACTCCCTGGAGTACACCCCAAGACAGCTCTCAACATACAAAGAATCACCACAGTCCAGTTTTAGGGGGTCCCTCAGTAAATGGGAACAAGCAAGGTTAGGTAGCAGGATAGTGTCTGAGCTTGGGATGTCTCTGCAGAAAGCATGAGCTCTCTTTTGCTTTAAATAGTGTGATCTGGTCTGAGCAGAGGCTGATTGCAGAGCTCTGTCTCGTTAGCTCACCTCTGGCCATAACAGGTAGTCGTCACTTGCATGGAAAGGAAAACAGAAGTTAAAGGACTGATTCATTCAATCTGTGTTTAAAAATCCCTCTCTGCCCATGACTCCTCAGTAAACTAAACCAATTCCCCTGCATGGCTGACTTTGAGCATGCACACAATGCTCCCTGTTCACAAGGTTATCTTTGGTGTAAAGCCACTGTGCCCGGGCTGCTAACTCTACCTACACCCATTATAGGAACCCCTGGTACAACATGCACCTTGCTTCAGCGTGCAAGACATTTGGTTCCCAAAACCACGATAGGATGGCTAGAGTAACCACTAACCAGACATGCTGGAATGCCTGAAAGTGTCCAAGATTAGTCATTTGGCAGCAATCTCGAGGAAATGTAGCTTTACGTATCCCACTCTGGACAGAAGGGTTTAGTGCTCAGGGCCTTCTGGAAGGTCTGAGCCTGACTCCTTCCCTTGCAGAACACAGCACAGCTTGGATCAGCTGTGGCTATGACAGCTAGAGCTGGGATGCCACTGCCACAAAAATCTGGATCACTCACTTTGTCAAATCTGTCTCCAGCATATTCTTTACTTGACCAAAAGAAAGAAACCCAAACCGAAACAAACCCTTTCCTGTGCTTGGCCTTGGTATTTATTTTTTCTGGATAATTTCAGCTTCTGTGTTTGTCAACTGAAAGGAAAACGCATGTGTCACATACGCACGGGTCAGAAATCTGGAGGGGGCTTGTATGTTACACAAGAGATCAAAGACTGGAGAAATTTCATTCTAACCTGAGGGCAACAAGACAAAGTTACTGAAGAGCAGTGTGCCTGCTCATCAGCTGCACAGATGAAGGCAAATGCAAGATTGCATTTGGGTGCCACAGCGCTGGCAGGACTGAGCTGCGGATGCTTTTTCGGTCACTGGAGTTTGGTGTGGGGCTTGCAGGGACCATCCTGTCGGGAGGGCTGACACCTGCACCTCGCTGCACTTTTAACAAGGCATCCAGCCCCCTCTGGGTGAGGTAACCTGTTCCTGGGCCACATCCACGCTGGGAATCATGCCCAGCGCAGAGCCAAGGAGCACGGCCGGAGCAGCCGGTCCTGGCTCACGGGCTGACCCTCAGAGGGACCTCTTTGCTTGAGCTCAGTGCTGAGCTGAGGCAGAATGAGCCCCACTGCTCCGGAGCTGGAATGCTCACCGTGAGACCACAGGGCTGGGCATCACACCGTGGCATTTCTGCTCAGAGCTGCAGCAAAGGAACCAGTTAAAACATGCAGGAACCAGCAGCTGCCCTGCTTTTCAAGAACCAGAGCCAAGGACTCCTGCACACGGGACTGCACAGATGATGTTGCTCCCTCAGTGTATGACATTCGTGTGGCATTCCAACGGTGAGGGAAACCAGCACAACCGAATGGATGAATGGAAAAACGAATTGCTTCAAGTTGATTTAAAGGAGATGTTTAGTCATGCATGGGAAGGAAAAGAGAGAATAAGCGACCAAAATAGAATGAAGCAATTGGAAACAGCTGATGTTTGATGAAAAGAAGGATATTTTCTGAGGTGAGAAATTTAAAAGCCTTGAGTATTTTGAAAGGGCAAATTATGCATGACTTTTTAATCCTTTAAATGGTGCCAGGTTATCCAGAATCCACTCCAGAAAGGTTTCTGAAGCAGTTTATTCTAGAACTAAGCCAAAACCTTCAGCCAACTCTGGAAAATCTTATTTAGAGTCAGACTAACATATTGTGAGTTCATGTCACTGTTGGAAAACTGCTCCAGCTGAAAGCATGAGGGAATAGTTTCGCTAAGGAACCCTGGAGTTTTAGCTTTTTTTTTTTTTTTNATAAGAAAAGGCAGGAAAGGAAATTAAAATCCTTGATAAAGAAAAAAAAATAGAAGGGCTGAGTTACATTTTCTGAGATTCCTTACTGTCTTTCCATTCCACAAAGAGTGGACAAGTTTCACGCTGTACTGGAAGTGAGAGGTTTCCTTCCCAGGAGGTTCACATCAGGGCAGTTCTCACACAGAGGTGAAAGACAGTTCCACAGTCCTGACCCACAGCACTTTGTGACTCCAAATGGGACAGATCCCATTGTATTGCTCCAGCCAGTGTCCAAATCACACTGATTACTACTGAACATCTCTGCCAAAATGGCATCTCAGACAGTGCACTCACCCCCAGCTTGTAGGATTTCAGGTGTCAAACCCCACGGGGCACACAGGTGACTCTGTCATGGGCACCAACAAATGGCTTTCACAAAGCAACCTTTTTTTAGGCTTTGTGTAAGTTTTTGGGCACATCCAAGTCTGAGGCATCCTAGTCATTCATGTTTCTGGGTCCTCAGCTGCTCTTTATTTGCTATGAATGTTTTGGATTTTTTTTTTCGGTTTTAGGTTGGTTTTTATTTTAACTTGGCAGAAAAAGTTAGTGGATAAACGACAGACACTACCTTGTCCTTTTAGTAAATCATTGGCAGACATAGGTCAGCATTTTGAGATGACAGGAACACCATTTAGGGGTGGACTTGTTGGGTTTATGGCTGGACTTGATGATCTTAAAGGTCTTTTCCAACCTAAATGACTCTATGATTCTATGTATGGACACAGGTAGGAAGCCAGCCAGACAGTATATTACTACCTCTTATAATAAATGCTAATGTTTTGCTCCCATGAGTGTCCACATCTTTTCAAGTCACAAGTGTGCTGTAATAAGCAAATATAAAGTCAAACGCTTGTGGTTATATAAAGCTATGTGGAAGAAGAAAAGAAGCTACGTGGAATCCATGACATCTGGAAAACACTTCCTACATGGAGTCTGAAGGCAGCCTACATTGCCAGCCTAGCACAGAGGACATAGATTTCCCAAACAGAAGCCTAAGGAAATAAAAATCTGTAAATACAAAGTGGATCCCAAAATACAACTGGGGAGGGAACACAGATCTGTTTAGAAATTCAAGCCAAAATTGGGAAATTACTATGGACACAGATAAAAATTCAAACCAGAAATGTATAGCATATTCAAATATGCTTTGAGCAGAGGGGTTGAACAAGATGATCTCCAGTGTTCCCTTCCAACCTCAACTATTCTATGGCTCTGTGAAATGTTTTGCTTTGGTATTTTCTAAATGAAATGGTTTGGGTTTGATTTTTCTTTTCCAAAATGAAAGGGGACAAACATAGCTTATAAAGCAACTGCAGGCATTCTGTTTGGGACTGAATAAAAACAGTTTGCAAAATTTAAGAGTTTTCCTCCTAAGCCTCCTCAATTTTCTCCAAAGGAACCTCTGCTTTTAGTTTCATTAGACCTATGTTTATATTTCATAGCTGAGGGGGAAGGGTCAGAGAGCAAACAAAAAAACTCACCATTGATCCATCTCTGCTGCCAACCCCTATTTTCCTACTCACAGATAAACCCTTTCAGATGTACCCCAGTTCCTTCGGGGCTGAAGGTGCAGAGCAGGTGTCTCTGCAGCCAACAATAACAAACACTAACACCAACTTTGCATGTTTCCATGGCCATGGTGCCCCAGAGACCTCCTCTTTCATCCACACACTCCTCCCCTCCAAAGCCACCTCATCACCATCTCCCTGAGGCTGGGGAAGGAGGGACAGGTCAGCTATGCCCACTTACCAATAGATTTTGTTACTAGGGGGAAGAAGAAGGGGGGAAGAAAAAAAAAGGTGTTTCAGCTTTTTCATTCTTTTCCCACCTTTCTCATTTGCTCGGGTCTCGTTACCCATCCCATGTGGTTACTGGTGGAAGAGAAACGATGCCATTAAAGGGGAGAGAAGGAGCACAGGGAGCACTGTTGCACAACCAGCAGCCTCCAGGATCACGCTGGTGTCCCCAGGGCAGCACGGGCAAAACGGAGCAATATTTTCCGATAAACACGAAAACCACTTGCAGTAAAGCCTTGTGCTTGGTCTGGCACGGGAGTACACGACACTGGTAGATCAACCACACCAGAGACTGACTCGAGTCCATCTGGGGTCAGTGACAGCTTCAGCCAGCTGCATGCTCATGGCCAGCACTGCAAAACGTGCTGCAGAGGCTGGGTGGGACTGACAGGAGGCTGGAGGGGCACTCCCAGAACATCCCAACGCGGAGGGGAAAAAAAAATCCCAGGCCTCTACTGCAAGCACGAAGGAGCTTCACTGCTCCTCGGAGGGAGGTTGGGATTGGTACAAATGGGGGAACAGTCGAGGAGTGAGGAAAATGCCAGCCTTAGGGAGGGGAGGCAGTGGAGCTCAGCTCATCGTATTAGCACTTGTTTGCTCACGCAGCAACACTTCAGCACAAAGAAAAGCAAATGTCCATTACAATCTCTCATTTCTGAACTAGTCTCCTGCATATTAATTCCTATTGACTGACAAGTGGAACTGCACACATCGATCATCTTGTTAATCAGGTATTCTTGCAGCAGTGCATGATGCAGTTTAAATAAGCCAGGTTAAGTTCCTTGTGTACACAAGGAAGCTATTATAAGAAAATGTAATGATGAAACCACTTATTTCAAGAAGCAAGCAGAGCTTGGGCACCTTATATGCTTTGGAAAATTTCACTTCGTTTATATCATTTTTCATGACCTTTTGCTCAGCATGACGTGGTTTTGTCCCCCAGCTGTGACCAGTTTGGCTTGAAAGTCAAGATTTTGCAAGCCCGACTAGTGAAACCTCCCGAGGCTCTAAGCTTTCAGGGAGCTCAGTACCTTCCTTTTGAGGGGGCAACTCTTTTTTTGTAGTGCGTTTTGGTAGTTCAAAACAATGACCACTCTCGAGGCTACTGCTTAGGTGCAGAGCAGTTCTTGGCAGACAGCACTGCTGAGGTACCGTGGCCCTGTAACGCGCTCAGAGAAAAAGGTCCTTCCACCCCATGGCACCGAAGGAGGAGACGCCAGCACTGCCACAGAGGAAGAGCACTGGTACCAAACAAGGCTGCCCAACCCCAGCTGGGTACCCCTCTGCACAGCCGACCCTGTTGCCCGACCTCCTAACACAATTACGTTTGCAAGAGCATCTGATTTGCAGAAATAATTCTCCATCTCGGCTCCTGCCGATACCGGCAGAGACTGCACGCCCTGGGACACTGAGAAATCAGAGCGGCATCGCCAGCCTGTGCTCCCCCTCTCCCACATTTACGAGGGTGGCTCGGCCTCTTAGGGCTCATAACTGAGTCTTTATGAAGCCCTCGGATGGGCTTTAGTGCAAAACAACGCTGAGAATGCACACGCACGATTACGCCAGGACAATAGCCTCAAGTTAACAATCGCTTCCTGTAATTGTCTGAGGCAGCCTGTAGAACTAAGAATCATCTCATGATAAAGCCTTGTTGGTCATTTACCATCATTAATCTATACTGTCAGAATGAATTAGGTGCAGAGGAGCATATTAATTACGATGCAGATGACACTCCAGCTTTAATTATCACGACTTCAAAGCAAACAGTGCCAGTTAATCAAGCTCAGTGCCACGGAGGCTGCTGAAGGAAAGGGCTGTTCAGCTGGCAGCACTGACATCCAGCCTGCAGGGTCTGCAGTTACAACGGTGCCATTCTAGCATTAGTTTTCCAGATTGCTCTCTATTTCTATCCATGTTAGTCTGTGGGAACACTTTTTCCACTGCCTATGACGTGCCTTAAATTAGGGGTGACCAATTTTGTCAATATGTAGCCACCTAGCTTTATTTATAGAACATTTCAGATGAAACAGCAAAAGCTCCCACTGTCTCTTTATGCCTTTTGCATAAAATTTTGCATTTAACAGCCAGTTACTCATTTTACTTACCAGCTAAGGCTATGTTTTTACAGGTTGTTGTTCCCATTTCAATATTATTTTATGCCATTTTCTGGAGGCCTAGGATTATGGAATAAACCTAAACATCTGGACAGCTTGTAAAGCACTGGCAGAGCAGCTAGCAGCATTGCAAAGGCCCCCAAACACCATGAGACAATTGTAGCCCTTTTGTTACTGTGGGACCAGAGACAGAAACTGTCAAAGCCCATCAGGTTGCTGCTGACGCTCTCCATGTGAATTCCAGCGGGCAGGCTGAGCCCTCGCTCTGGCTGTTACCAGCATCAGCTCCTGGGGAGAAGAGATGAAGTTGGTCTCCAGATCTCCTGCAGACAGGACATGAGGAGATGCCCTCCCACAGCACAGAGACAGCACAGAAGGAGGAACCACTCCGATGCTAAAGCTGTTCAGGTGTTGGAGAGGGCTGCTCAGCGAGGCTGGGGATTTCCAGCAGCACCGACTTCCACAAGTCAGGTATCCACTGCAGAGCCCGGGGCTCACAGAGCCCCTCCGGGGCTTCACTCTGCTCTGCTTCCTGCTGCTCCACACACCTGGTGGAAAACACTCGATTTTTCCTGAAACTGGTGTGCAAAATGCAAAAGCCTGAGGAGATCCAAGAGCCCTCTGAAATGTCCTCGAGGAGAGCAAACCAAGGAAATAAGGAGTTACAGAAACAAACCAATAAAGTAAAATTACTGTGGGGAATTTAATCACTCAGGAGACAGGAAATTCAAGGCTATGGTACCCATGACAACTACTATTTGTCCACAGTGTATGGAACATTAACCTTAACTCCATATGCGGAAGCAGAAAAAATTCTGGGACGTATCGGGTAAGAATGCGTATTTCATGCAGAGGGTACTCTGTGAGGGTGACTGGGGAAGCAATAATTAAATTTCCTGACTGCAAAGAGAGTAGGTTCATGCACAAGCAGCTCTTCTGAGACACGAGTGAACATCACCAGACAGAGCTCCCAGCTCACCCCACGGCTTAGGCAGGGAAGATTCAAGGTCTCCGTTTGGTCACAGTATCATCTCCTGCCTTGTAAGCTTCTGGCTGCTGTTCAGACTTTGTTTTGAGAATTGCCATGTGTTGATTTAGGAAATGTTGGGATGTTTCTTTCAGCTGTTGGGTCAACAAGAATGCTGCGTTTCTTGTGTGTTTTCCTTTTGAGCAACTAAATCAACATTCATCCCTCAACAAGGCAGAAGTGCAGTTCCTGCTGGGTGATCAGTTTACTCGAATGCGAGAACCAGATTATTGCTGAGTTAGACAGCAAACAAGTTATGAAAACCTGAGGGAGTTTTGTGCTTGTCTTGAGCTGAATTTTAACCCCTGGCTGGATACTGTGGAGTCAGATTATTTACAGCAAGAGCCAAAACCAAAGCAGCCAGATGGACAGCAACCCTCTGGATGGAACTGTGTCCTTAAAGTTTCGATTTTTACGTGGTTTGAGACAATTGCTGACTGGTATACCTATTGTTGCTAAAATTTCGAAGACAAGATTTATGAATATAGAAACAACCAGCAAAAGTATAGCAGCTGAGAAAACTAACTGCAATCAAGTGGGAAGGGGGGCTGTTGAAACAATTTTTTTTGAACAATAAAAATGACTTTTATCTTTTGTCTCCACCAAAGGACACAGAAGCAGGTAGTCTGCTTGGTTATGACCCATCACTAGCTGACTCTGGAGGTGCCATGTGCTGCCTCCTCCCCAGGCAGCCAAACCCAGGGCCCAGCATCTCCCACATCGAATTTTTCAGCAGGAGCAGGGCCAGATGCTAATCCAGCCCATCCCTCTTAATAAAGTGATTTAACACATCCCCAGCACCGACCAGCGTGGCTCAGGTCTGACCTCTGTCACCACTTCATGGGCAGCTGGCTGATGCCAAAATCCAGCCCTGCTCACGGAGGGGCTGGTGGGGTCAGTGCACTCCCTGGGGCTGTGGGGTGGTGGGTGCCTTCCCAGGCTCCCCGTCCCCCCTGGGTGCCCCCACACACGGTGGGGTTGGGGTGCTCCATGCTGTCTGCCCAGATGGGGCTCCCTGCAGGGGCAAGGAGGGAGCACTTCAAAACACAGCAAAACTCTCCTCCCAAGCAGCAGCAGCATCCTCAGGCAGTCCCCTGCCAGAGGGCTTCCATCCAGTAGTGTTGGACATATTTTACCCAGTCAAGGCCACATTTATCTAGCAGCAATTCCAAGCGAGGAGATCTCCCACTGTGGGGAAGATTGGTGTTTCTTCCACCTGCACTTCAGAATAAGAGTGCTCACACGAGCTCCCTCTGCCAGGAAACCATCTCAGGGCTGTCCCAGCCTGCAGGACAGGCAGGGCTGAGGGCAGGGCTGGGATGAACAGCCCGAGCACAGCCTGGTTCACACCTGCAGCCCGGACACGTGGGGAGCAGAAAGCAGCAGTGCCTCTCCATGACTGACCTGCTTCGAGGTCGGGCTTGCCCAGGGGCTCTGAGCCATGTCCCGAGGGCTGCTCACCACTCAGATTTGCACTGGTTCACATTCTGCCCACCCTCCTACTCCTTGCTGAAGGCCCTGAAAACCTCAGAGTCAGCTCTGAAACAGAGCCTGATGGCCCCTCACCAGCAACAGCTCACTGGCTTGAAACTCCCCAGAGGGCCATAAAAGCCAGAAAGAAACCATTTTACAGGAAGGAAAAAAGTGTGAGGCACCCTTCCTGCAAATACCCACTGAGGGCCACCCAAGAAGGATGCCAGGGTGGGCCCAGCTGATGAAGAGCCATGTGGTAACACCAGCATCCTTCATGCAACATCCTGCTCCAGGGAAGGGAAGGACTCCCAACAGCAGTTTTGCCCTTTGCTCTTGGAGACACAGGCATGCTCCTGCAGCAGGGCTTTCATCCTTATTGCAAACCCCAGACCAGTTTCACCAGGGCTGGGCTAAAATGACCAACCTCATTTCCAGAGAGTGGTTAATAACCTTGGACTCTTCTCACTGTAAGAGTCTTAAATATGAGCTGTTCCTCATCAGGGAAAATCAGGATTTGATGCTGCACAGAAATGAATAGCTGAGCAAGCCAAATCTTGAGAAGGGGCTCTGCATATGTTCTCACAGAAGTCACGGCGGATTCTGGAATTAATCTGGCCAGAATTCACCAATATATCTACATGCTAACCTGGTTTGAATACTGCTGAAAAATCCCAGCCCGTGACTGATTTCCATTTCTGAATCTCTGCCCTGCTGTTTACGGAAAGGCAAAGAAGTGCAGTGATGAGGTAAATGTGTTTATGAATGCTCTACTGTTACCTTTCTACTCTAACAGCTTACAGGAATTACTTTACCACCCTTATTTATTGCTAATCAAGATCAGCGCTGGGGGAGGAGAAGGAATAAATTCTGCCACAAAGTTTGTGCTAAGTCATTTTTTCTTCATCACATGAAAGCCATAGCCCAGGCAGTCTTATTTGAAGCCTGTTAATGGTTAGAAGTATCCCTTTTCTCGGAGCTTGCTTAGAAGTGCTCACATTTTACCCAGCACCTCTTCCACAGAGCAGCAAGAGCAGCCTGAGGTGCAGCAGAGCAGCAAAGTCCAAGTGTTCAGCAAGCTCCCCTGAACTCCTGTTGGAAGAGTTTCCTCAAAAGCAGCACCAGCTACTGTGCCAGCTAATCCTTCCAGCCTGCAGCTACAGAGCAAAGTAGCTGTGGACCTGTGTCAAAGGTACATTTGTTAACACATTTCCCCTGGAGTGCTAATTAACATTTACATCAAGTACTGTGAGAGTGAAAAAGCTTCAACACAAACACACACTGCAGGGCAATGTGAGGAGCAAATTCTCTCTCTCCCCCCACCAGACGCAGTGTACTGTTTGCCCTTCAGGAGCTGGTGAAAATCCAGTTTGTTTTGTAATCTTCTGTTCTCTAAAATCAGATATTTCTTCAGGTTAATAACTAACCAGCTCCTTTTTCATTTAAAAACCTCTAAAGTGCATTTAGAATTGTGTGGCAGCAGGGCCCTGCTGGCACTGGTGCGAGCCAGCCCACGTGCAGGTCTCCGTGCTCAGCCACAGCACCGGCGCTGCCCGGGCTCACCACAGAAAATGACAGTATTTTATGATTTTATAATAAACGTAAACAAAAGAACATCAACACGCTTCTGCTTGAGATTCAACCCTCTTAAACTAAACACTGAGATAGGAAACACAAACAGAAATATTTGTAGCTGGATCTTCAATTACCACATTTTGGGATGCTGACAAAGAGCTCTAATGAGTAACACTTGTACCCACAACGAGAGGCAGACAAAGTTATTTGCAAACACAAATTTGCACTTGAAAGATGCGAAGGCAGTTGCTGAACAGCTGAATAATGAGCTATTCTCAATATTATTTCTCAATATTTATCGAGAAAAAATGTGCTATCACAGTGAAGAAGAATTTTTCAGACTGCAACCAATATAACTAAAATATGGTTGAAAAAATCCTCTAGATTTTTCCCAGGGCAGAGGGGAGTCTTTCCCATTTTTTAAAGGAAAAACTAGAACATATCAGGTTCACAGAAAGAAAATCATATTCTATGAGCCACAAAACAGGAATATGTAAATCTTCACCTACTCTGTGAACTTTTAGACCATGACAGGGTGCGTGTTGTTATTCAATATATTCTCTCCAGCCACAACCATGCATCCTGCCCAGGCTTCTGTAAATTAAAATCTGTGTCTAAAAAAGCACCAATAGCCACACTTGCAGATGTAGTAACAATTGACTGAGCACACTACTTCCAGAAATCAGTTTCTAACCCTCTGCCTGCACAGAAATCAGGATCTGAGATGAGCAATACATACTATGAAAGCACAGACTGTTTGATTGCAAACTGCTCTAGAGTTCTGTGAACGTATTTTGTTATTGTTGCCCAGTTGCCAAATATTTGAGATAAATAATTTTCAGCCTTGATGTTTACAAACAACTCTCATTGTTTTGTCCCTTTTTTCTTCCTTTTTTTTTTTTTTTTTTTTGGAGTGTTGCTTCTGCCTTTTAACTGGATAACCAACTTTGTAAACAAAAAAATAAGCACAGCAAACAGCAAATGCAGCAGTACATTTTTTAGTTTTTGTTAGACATGCTGAAATGAAGGACTCTAAGCATGATGAGAACAACTGTCTGGGCAGTGCCATGGGAGATGCACCAAGCAATCAGTGCTGAGATGTTCCAACAGGACGAGGTGATTGTGTTTCTTCTGTTTGACCAGCTCTTCAAACTTCTTTTCTTTAGATACACACGTCTGTACTCACTAAGAATATTTTTTAACAAGTAGCAAGCACTCGTATATTTTCAGAATTTCCAGTTTCCTAAGTTCTCTGTCTTAGTTTCCAGTGACTCCTATGAAGAAAAGGCAATACTGAGCTAGAATCCAAACTGGCACATTTCTGACGGGACCTCCCAGAGACTCCTTCTCCAAAGCACAAATGTCTGGACTGAAATCCTGGCCTCAGCACAGGCAGCAGAAAAACTTCCACCAGTCCCCTCCAAAACTTGTGAAGATAACAAACCCCAGTATTTTGGGGGAAACCAAAATGGAAGTAGAACGTCCAACTTCCAAAATGCTCATCGTTTAATTTCAAGTAACAGGATGAGATTAACATAAACATGCTAACCTGTCCAAATTGGAAATCTTTCAAACGTCAAGCACAGGAAACAACAAGGTTTGGTTTTTTTTTTTCCAGGCAGGATGTCAGAGTTACCCCCGTGGTTATGTGTGAGCTGAGGACAATGTTGTTACACGAGATCAGATTACAAACACAAGCAAACAGAAAACAATCTCTGAACGTCACTGTTTGGGATTTGACAAGAAGCACAGCTGACCCGCTCGGGAGGTTAAATGCTCTCGGGTGAGCTCTGGGGGAACAGGAGTTGCTGCTGGACACTGAGTTCCATGCAGGTTAATTGGCAATTTGTTTGCCCGAGTTAATGCTTATCTTCCCCTGTGCTTGCTACAGTTTTACTCAACACATTTGACCTGCAAATCTTAAAGCAGTGGCTTTGCTAAAATTGTATGAAGTCTCTGGGCTCTCCAAACACCTAAGAAAACTATTTTGGTAGTTTCCACAGCACAGAAACCTATAGTTACTCAGATATTTGAAACTTGCAGTGAGGTGGATGACAGTCACTTAACCACACACATTACCATTTCATTTCTGTTCCCTGATGTTTAGCACAGCCTTGCTCTAAGGAATTTCTGAAGTTGTTTACAAAGCTGATGCAGAGGTTGCATTCAGTCTGGTCCAAGGGCAATGGTTTACTGAAGTCACTTGTAAACAGCAGAAAGAGATAATATTTTCTGTAACTGAGGGAGAAGGGGGAATAAAAGTTCTCACCTTGCACCAAGGACCATTAGAGACAGAGCTGGTTTCCAAAATATCTGCTCCTTCATTTTCTTCCATGTCTGATTAGTTGCAAAACTTTGTTTTCCAATGAAAAACATTAAATCACCTTCCAAGCAAAAGCAAAGCAAACCATGCAGGCTCCAGTATCCCAGTTTGTGAAAGCCCTGCAACAAGTCACACGTCGCTTTTATGGTCACTGGTCTAATCCAAGGTTGCAGATCCTGATTCTGTGCTGGATTTCACAGAGCTTGGCCTTTCTTTTAAGCTTCAATAGCTCCCTTTGTCAGGCATTTCTCTCCTTCAGCCCTTCCTTGTGGATCCAGGTTTTCACATAACAAATGGCAAACGTTTACAGCTTCCCAGGAGCTGTAGGAGAACTGACACTGAGCCTGTGATCATCTCAGGAGAAGCCTGACAACGGAGTGCAATACGTGGCCACACCTCTCTGCTGCCAGAGCTGGCCTAGACCATAAAATCAGAAGCAAGGTCACCAAGCAACCAACCATTACACATCACTACAGTAATAAAGCCGACTTACATTCGACTTATTGCTTGCGTAGATAAATATTTTTACTAGAAGAAAGAAGCCCAGAGAGGATGGCAGGGCGCTGGCTGAGCTGAGATGCTTTAATTCTGATCGATGCAAAGCTCTCAGCAGACATGCATGGGCCACTTACAAACCCACCAGGCTCTGTTTGTGAATGCCATTGGGGTCAAACTGATCTGGAGTGGCCACCTAAAAAACAGAGACTAGACAGGGATAAGGGAATAAAGGCAGGTATTTATTTGAAGGGCCTTCAAAGGTACGCCCTGGCACAAAGGTACACAAAGGTACACAAAGGCAGGCCAGAGGAGACACCCAAAATGGATGATGGGTCACGGGTTCTTCACACTTTTATAAGTTTGGTCCATTTGCATATCAGGGTTAATTCTCTAATTACAGCCCCAGTTAATGATGTAACTACCCCAAGTTTGCCCTCCTCTTCAGAGGCCTTGGTGTACACATTTGGGGGCCTGGGACAATCTGGGTGTCCCTGGAGAGCAAACCTAGAGAGGTTTGGTATGGCTAACCAGCATGAGAGAACAGCAGCTCACAGGCCACAAGACACTTCAGAGTTACACACTAGGCACTACAGGACTTGAAAAATACAAAAGTTATAACCTAAGGCATCAAAACCCCTAAGCATTTTTCCCTAAGGATGCACAGACCCTGTGCCCCAGCAGGCTGGGTGGGTAATGTCCACGGGGTGTCTCGCAGCAGAGATCACAAGTGCCCACCCAGTTGCCCACAAGACTTCCATCTGCCACATGCTCAGCTTAAAAAAGTTCCACTCACTCTCAAAAGTCTACATAAAACAGAGATGAATTTACAAAATAGCCTCCACTCCCTGCCAGAGCCAGTAAAAATCAGGTTACACCACAAGACTGCCTACAGGAGCTTTCTCAAACAAATGGATTATTTTTTCTCAGGAGCATCCACATACCTAAAGGAGCACACTCAATTTAGGAAGTGACATTTCTCTCCAAACACATTATAGAGAAGGGCTACAATAAATACAAATAAAAGCAGGTAACAAGAGATCGACCCTCTTTGTTCTGTTTGCACTGGGTATCAGGCAGGGCCACTGCAGATAGCTGGTGCCCCAAAATTTCGAAACCAGCTGTGATCTCTGACATCTGTTTAAAGACAAACACAGCTCCATTTTCAGTGCAGCCACTTGTCCCAGGAAAGGCCTCTCTTTAAAGAAAAGAGAGGAATCCAGGTGGACTGGCTGCTCTCAGAAATTAAGGCCACTTTTTCCCCTCTCTGATATGCAACTTTTCCTTCTATATGGCAGGAAACAACTTTTTTTGGGGGGGTGGGGTGAGGGGGTAGTGGCAACTGTGCAGAAAGATTAAAGTTAATTCTGTTCAAATATAAAATATTTTAATCCAGTGCTCATATTGGCAGCATCATTAAAATTAGCCGTACAGGAATCTGATTTTTAGACCTCTTTCTGCCACTGAAGCACAAAGTGCATAAGTGACTTGGTTGAGATCACATGCTCAATTATACTCATCATTAGTCACATAGGATTTCATGAGATGCTTCTCAGCCGTTTAATTAAAATTGGTCTTTAAGGAGTTTGAGATTACATTTTATCAAAATTGTCAGTAACTGGAGGTGTCTATCTTGTTGTGACATAATAGCTACAGGCCCTCAAACACTGAGTGGGGTACATCAGACTGAGCCCAGGGTACACATTGCTGATTATGTGTTTATTTCAAGGAAGTGAAGACAAATGTGACAAAAAAAGGGCAGAATTCTGAGGGCACAGGTGTGTCTTTATGGAGAGAGCAAGGCAAACGATGAGTGCAGATTTGGAAACCAGCAACTTAACTTGTCTCTGCCACTGATTCTGTGATTTCGAGGGGTAAATCAGAAGCCCTGTGCCTCAGTTTCCCCTCCCATGCCGTGAGACCAGCAGTACTCAGCATTAGTAGCTTAACCAGCAAACAGTGCACTGGAGGCGTTCGATGTCTCCGTCAAACCCGCACCTCTCTCTCCTGACAGGCAGCCTCCTTCTCTCATCTGCCCTCACAAAGTCGAGGCAAAGCAAAGCTGGCTTATCCCCACATGCACAGGTGTGACCCCAGCCCAGCCTTCTCCCAGTGCCCTGCATAACCCTGCAGTCCCTGGGCTCGTTTCCCTGCAGCAACACAGCTGAGCAAGTCTTGTCCCTTCTGAAATAATCCACGTGAACCCACTCTCCAAACCAGCAGATCACCAGATGAGGTACTCCCTTTCCCAGCTGGAAGATTCTGCTGCAAATATTCACCAAGTTTAAATGTCCCTTTCTGTCATTTTGTATGGCCAGGTCATTTTCTGAGAGCCAAAGAGCTTTCACAGCCCAGAACCCCGGGGTCCCTCAGTCCTGGCTCTTGGGGCACCCCTGGCCAGCCCTCCCTGCCCAGCTGGGAGTCAGCTCAGCCTCAGGGTGCGAGGCAGGAACAGGGAGGGGGCTGTACCAATCTTTGCCCCAATTATTCACAAGGGCTGTTTATTACAGCAGCTTCAAGGACTCTTTTTTCCCACCATTCCTTCAACTCTCATGGGCAAAAAAAAATCTCTGATCACTAATTGCCATTTGAATTTTAAGAGAGCAGGCAAAGGGCCTGCCTGAAGTATCAAATTGCTTTGCATTTTGTTTTTTCTCGGGTTTCGCTTTAAGGTCACCCATTTAGGGACATATTAGCTATGTTCCAGAGTAGGCAAACCCAGCCTTCTGAAGTTTGCTTGCATTAAATACCAAGCAAAAGTGCTGTATCTCATTATCCACGTAGGTGTCCATGTTATGTCTTCTGCTCTGATGACATTCTGTGGCAGTAATTTTCACAGGTTTTTTTGGTTTTGAATGGGCCATTTCCTAATTTGAAACAGAGCAATCAAAGGAAACACTTTCCACACACGCAGCATAACGTAAGATAAACTTTCCTATGGTTGCTGTGGAGAAGCAAACTCACAAGGTTTTCAGCTTCAACCTTTAGTGTAAAGCAGACATCTGTTTCGAGTTGTGTCAGATCACAGGAAGGATAGCCCACAGCTTGGTTTACTCCAAACTAATTTAGGAAATCAGAACTCTCCCCATGGATGAGTCACAAGCTTCTTGGGCAATGACAGGCCAGACACATTTGTCTCTGCAGCTGGGTGGTTTTCCCTATAAAACGGGTGACTCTTTGCCCCATCTGGAGGGGACTTGCAGCTGGAGGATGTAGCCCCAATACCAAGCCCATTTGAGCATCTGCAGCCCTGATGTCAAAGTCCACCAGGAGAGGAAAGGAAAGGATGAAAAAGAAAAGGGAAAGTGCAGAACGGGTCTAAAGATGGCTTTGAAGTACAGCCCAGGAGCGGAGATCAGGAAGTGAGAGCTGTAATTGCAGCTGGGTATCAGTTTCCTTTTTTATTTCAGGATCACCCACAGCACGCTGGAATTTCTCCCTCAGAAATCAGGGCAGGAGCAACACTCACCTCTACAGGAGAGCAGAAGCTGCTGTTAAATGGAAGAGCCAAAGAGACAAAACAGCTCTTTGCATTTCTAATGCAGAGTCAAACCAGAAAGTGCCTTGAACATGTCTGAAATTACTTTTACTGCTCCTGGACCAGCCAGAAAAGCTAAAAACTATTTCTTGCTTTTTTTCCTAAGGAAGTTGCACTGTATTACCTGTGGGCTCTGCCCGAGTTCCTGGAAACGGGGCCAGATTCAAGTAAACTCAATAGAGAGGAGACATCAGGATCACAAAAGCAGGTGGTCCAGCAGACCAAAGAGGCCCTGCAAATATCCCCGGAGCAGAAGGCTCCCAGCTGAGCTCACACCACCAGGAAGACCCCCGTGGGAAGGCAGAGCAGAGGGAAGGCACCAGTGCCACAGACAGGGCGTGTTTGACATCAGCCTGGGGGCAGGTCTGTTCCAGACTGCTGGCCACCAGGGACAGCCCAGCTCTGCTCAGACCTCAGCAAACTGCACACGTGGGGGTGAAACTGGGACCTCAGATCTGACTGGCCTTTGACCCAAGCCCTGCTAAGGCTGCCCTTTGTGGAGGCTGCCCTGGCCTGGCACTTCCAAGCTGCTGCCTCAAGCAGATGTGTCAGGACAGGTTAACAGACATCCTGCTGTAACTTTAACACTATTAGCCAGCATTAAACAAAGGTTTAAATTTTTTTTTCCTTCCCGAGATAAGCTGCGAGGCAGGGATCAGGGCTGCTGTGAGAAAACACGGACTCTTGGTATAGTGAAATAAACCTGTTTGTTCCAGTTACAAAAGGTTGGGAGCTGAGCTCAGGGGCCCAAGTTATCAGGGAAATGACAGCATCTTGAAGACCATTGCAAAGGATTTAGGTTTTGGTATTTGCTAGGCATACCTTGAGTGTTTGACCATTATAAATCTTTTCTTGTTTAGGAAAGAAATCTCATTTTTCATGATACTGTGCTTATCTGTTAGCAGAAGCAGGGGCAGGATGTGAACATGCTGGTGTTTGCAGACAGCAGTGGTGCAGTACAGCCCGTCTCTCAGCTTCACAGTGAGGAAAATGAGCTACAATTGTGAAATCATTGCCTAACAATTGATAAGGACAACTGCTGCAATCCTCTCCCTGCCTCCCCTTGGCCAGCATCCCAATTACCACACATTACTGGATATATAGAAAAGAGAATGGCAATGTGGTTAAAGTACAAGCCACACACAGAAGACAGAGAACTTATCTCTACGTCTAGTCTGGTTTCCTCTTTCACCTTTGGCCAAGTAATTCAGTCTTTGCAATTCTTTTTTTTTTTTCCTCCTTTCATGACAGTATTTACCATCTTTCTGACAGCCCTTGAGTTCTCCCAAGGAATGGGGCTTTGTAAATAGGGTTGGGGGAGAAACCTATCCCTTCAAAGAAAGCCATGGCAGGTACCTTGTACGAGGTGCTGCAGGAGACTCTTTTAGGAGGGCTTTGCTTTGCAGAAGAATGAGGTTTCTTCATGCCTGGTTTCAAATCAAGACAGCCATTCCCATCTCACCCTTCTTTTCAGGAACTCCCTAGGGCACCATAACACCTTGCGGCATGAGATGCCAGCTCCTGGTGTCAGCAATCCCAAGAAAAGTCCAGCCCACCCAAAGACCAAAGAAATTCAATTCTCACATTCTCCTGAAATGAAGAGGGATGTATGCACTTTCTCAGTCTCCCAAATTTATGACTCTTGAGAACAGCAAGCCCACACCCTCTGTTGCCACCACCACACTGAGGGATGCAATGACTCTTTTCTCCCATGAGAGGAAAGCCTGTGGCAAACCAAATACTTGTGTGTGTTAAGTACTAGATAAATACTGACCAAGTGTTAAGCAATGGTACTTCCAATGATATTTTAAAAACCCCAAATGCGTTATCACTTCCTATTCTACACCGATGCCCCACGCTCAGTGGCACCTGCACTGCTCACTAGACAACTGCAGGACAAAACCTGACGAGCTCTGGATGAGCTGAGTAACAAAACCTGGGTCACTGACCTGCAGCTCCCTTGAGCACAGTTCAGTATTACAGCTCCTTGGGGCCAAACTCTACCCAACATCCCTATAAACATCAAGCAGGTCACCCAGCAGTTATTTCAGTGCCTTGCTGACTCAGAAGTAATACAGACAAGAGAGGAAAGAGGAGAGATTGTGTTTGGATTTAAATTTGCAGTTCAAAAGTGCAGCATAAGTGAGGTACTACCAAGGTGATATTTCAACTTGCAAAAGAAATAACGTGCAATTCACAAGCAATTCCTGCTTCTGCAGAAACTGAAATTGCATTTGGTCCTAACGACTTGGAATTTCTTAAGGGTTATGTGAATAGATTGCAGTTCATCTTAAATTCTAGTTCTTCCAAATACATTTCATATTTCTAAGAACAAGCGATATATTTTCATTAACTGAAGGAAATATTCTAGAAGTAATTTGAGGGCACAAGAACTGCCAACATAGATCACATCATCCACAGCAATCTCACCTGTACTGGTCTCAATAAAATACCAATATTTGGTCTTAATTTCCTGAGAAGAAGGAGGCATAACTGAACCCCAAGAAGGTATCTAAAAGAACAGGGGATGACCCTATAAATGTGTGGCTTTTGGGCCACAGTTTTAAAGTTAATGGCTATGTCAAAACATGTGATGCTCAGCCCATGTGAGGGAGGATTAAAAAGGCAACAATCATCCTCATCTGGCCCTGATTTAATTTCTGACAACCTGTGCAAGCCTAAACAATACAGCCAGCCCTTGAGGAAGCATCTGTGTCCCTGCACCCAGAGCCATTGTTTTCACATGGTTAGATACGTGCTTTTTGATGCTGATAAATACTACCTTTTGTATTATCAAACAAATTATATCTACAGCTAAGAAAAATCTTGAGGTGTTTTCAAGGACTTTAATCAAAACATCATCAGAAACAAGATGAATAAACAAAAAATGGTTCTGAAACATCCCTTAGGATAGACTGGAGGAAAGTTACTGGCATCACAGCAGCACCCTCTAGTGCTGCTGCCACTGGGCTTTGCCAGCATTTACTGAATAAAATTCGACATTTGGTGTCGGGATTAAATTTATCTTGCCCTAGACACAACACTAGCTCACAGCAAGGTCAGAACAGCAACATCATCTTATGGACAAAATGAGACCTGGATGGCTGTGGAGCCAAATCCACCATTACTAACAAATATTTTGAGAGAGAGCTTGCAAGTAGCTGTGTTAACAGCACCTGCAGCCCAGCAACCCCCAAGCTACGGAAATAACGAGCAGTGCAAAGGCAGACATTATTTTTTTGTTGTTCGGTGGAAAAGAAATGAGACTGCTCCCACTGACTCCAGCAATGCAGGGACACAGCCCAAAAGTAACACCAGTCAATGCTGTGCTTTACCCCCGGCAGCACTGACACCCCTTGGAGCCTCCTGCTCACCCTCCCTGGTGGGATGGGGAGCTGGGACAGCGAAAGTGGCAAAGCTCATTTGGCTTTTCTTTCCCTTTTGCCCACCAGAGAGGGCGAACACCCCCTCCCTTCTTGCAGTTTGTATCCCACTGGCCCTCAGCATTCCCAGCCATGAACTAGACATAAAAGCAGGAGATTATTCCTGCCTCAGAGACTTTACCTTCGTTCCACATCCTCTCTGGCTCCGTGCTGGTACTTTTAGAGGCAATCATATCTTGTCTAAAAAGCAGACGTGAAGAATCTCTGTTACAGGCATCTATGCAAGCACACATGGCTTATCCCAACCAGCAAGTTTAGTGGAGCCCAGTTTCAGCAGGAAAATGGGAGGAAAATCCCAGCTCCCCTGGGTGCCTGCCCTGGGAGTGGTCAGCTAATTGCCTGCAGCTGATTGAGCCCACCCTGAAACCCTCTCTGAATTGGGTGACTGATTTATCACCTCTCCTTACAGCTGAAACTGATTCAGGTTTAGGCTGGCTGTTTTGAAAGCTGAAGCTGACCTTCTCTGAAACAATAGCAAGATTTAAGGCCTGCATAGCCAGTGAAAAACAAATTGTGGAGAATTCAAGTCCAGCCCCCATTCGATTTGCTTTATTTGCATATAAACTGCAGGCTGGAACAGAGGTGGTCAAACAGCAGCATCCCTGCTTCCTGTGGCCAATAGGATCCTGTTGCCCACATGTAATTTGGCTTCATGAAATTGCTTGTAATTCAGTATCAGAGCAGAAACCAAGGCCCTCTGTTTCTCACTGCAGACTCCTATTTCCAGGTTCTTGTCTAACCAACTGTGACACAGGCTGACCTCCCTCTCTGCAAGAATAAAAATAACTTGGAAGATTATATGTATCGCTACTGTGTGGTGGCATCCACCATAACACTGTTATATATTGTGTTCCCTTCATCATTCCTCTAAAGGCTTTGCTGTCTCTGTATTCCTCCCTCTTGAACAGGTTACTGGGGAAAATGTTGCCTCTTATCGGCATTTTTCAAGTTATTCCACTATAAAGAAAGCCCATTAGAGCTTTAAAATTTACCTTTGAACTTTTTTAATCATTGCATTCCACTTCATAAATCCTGTCCTATAGCTGCACAATCGTGTCTCCAAGTGATACTGATAGCACAGAAGAGATGGTGAGACAGGGCAGGCTTACATTTGAATTTGGCAATTCAGACATGCATATCCACCCAAGGGACATTTCTAAACACACCTGTGAATGAACTGCTCCCTGCACGGGTGGGAAAACAGTGCTGCTCCAGGGGAGATACAAACTTTGTCCTCCCTGGTCTTGTGCTGCAGGAGACTTAGAGAAAATCCCACATTGTTCCTAAATAGTCCTGGCTTTTGTAGGCTGGAGCAGTCCCAGGCACTGTTTAACCCTCACTGTACCTCATGGAGTACCCAAGTGTAGTTCCCTTGCAACTTAACATGGAAATGGACTGGCTAATTGGCTGCCTTACAGTCAGTGAAAGAGCCAATAATAGTGAAAGTCCCAATAATATTCACAGCACCAGACCCTGCTCTGTCCCAAAATGATGGTAGTAACACTTCCTCAGGTCAGTGCACTCCTGCCTCCGTGTGTCTGCAATCTGTATTCTGACAGATTCTGCAGTCTGTCACTACTGCTGATATTGAACAGGAAGCTTCTGCTCAGATGGAACACCTTCCCTGCCTTTCTTGTTGAAGGAAAGATGATTTAAGAGACAAGTCTGTTTCCAAATCAATCAAAGGATCTGTGAACTAGGTAAAAGAACTTGTATTACTGGCAGAAAAAAAACCCAAACAACTTCAGAAACATAATGGCAGTGTTGAAGCTGAAAGACTTGCTACTGTGTGCACAGTTTAAGGTTAAAAGAAAAAAAACATTCAATGAGGGGTAAACAAAAAAGCGGGGAAAAGGCTGAAATGTTCATAAAGCCAGAGTCATGTATAACAGGATATGAAAATATAGCCTCATTAATCCTGGAGGCATCCAGGGTGCACATGTCTTGTTAGTAACCCACATTGGGCCAGTTTCTGGTGGTTTCAGCCACACCTGGTGATGGCTTATGCCAAGCAGAGGCACACAGGCAGTGTGGCACTGCAGCATGCAGAGCACTGGGAAGGATGTCCTGCTGTGTGTGTGCTGCTCTAATGCAGCTGCCCAGCTCCAGCACCAAGAGTGCAAAACACAGCTTGGTTAGAGGAAGACTCAGACAAATTTCCATTGTCTATAAAGCCCTGTTTTTAAAGGGAAAATGGACACCATCTCTACCTGGTCAAGTGCTGGCAGCTGTATAATAATTATCTCTTTCCATTTGGCATAGATCAAAGCATTCTAGATTGTTGATATTTGACCCATTTAACCCTCCCCAACTCTAAACTATGGCCCATGCAGCTTATATGGGAGCATGTTCTGCCCCACATCTTTGCTGGCAGGGTACACTGCACTGTAATAGTAGATTCCTCCACACTGTGGCAAGAAACATCAGTGTTACTTTTCCCCACCAGTCGTTCTTCTGTGACAAACAGAAGTAGAAATGTGGTACGTGAATAATACACTACAAAGGTTTTCTGCCTTATACAACTGTTTAAGAGGTTACTGTTGTACAGGAAAAAAAAAATTCCATGTGTATTTTGTCTCCATCCAGACATTTCGTACTTACACATTAACAGAAGGGCAACAAATTCAGAATGCAAAAAAACTTTATTAGCATAAAAAGTACCTATTCAGGAATCAATACTCAAATTCCTTCATGCATCTGGCATGTTTGATACATATTCCTGTATCTGCTGCAGCTGAAGGAAGACTGGATTGTAAGATGTCAAGAAGTTTAAGGCTGGGGGGGAGTTATTGTTGGGTTTTTGTTTTGTGCCTCTTTTTAAGTTATGTAAACAACTCAGAATGAAACCTGTACAAGCAGAATATTAGCTATCATTTGTACACTTAAAAGTTAAATAAAACCCAATTTCAGCAATACAAAAAGCAATATAAAAAAAAGTACTCAGGTGCATGACATGCATCAGAAGAAAATGTAGAAGAACATAGCAGGTAAGTGAACATGTCTCAAAAGTTAGATCATAGTGAAAATTCTCTGTAAATATCTGTATGGCTAGACATGAAAAACATGATAAAATTACTTGGTTCCCTAAGAGATCTACACAGTTGCATCTATTTCCACTTCATTAGACATGAATATATTAGAAGGATAAAGTGATTAAAAGGAATAAGAAAAGTTTACTCAAGTTTCACCTTTCAAGCTGCCTATTTGATAAGGTAACTAGACAGAGGTAGATATCCAATATTAGTGGCCAAGCTACTCTAACAAGGCCTCTTAGCTATCTTGACAAGCTTTTACATTCAAAGCCAATGTGAAAAGGCTTCATAGATGGAGGATGTCTTTCAAAAAGGCAGCCAGAAAACCTGTATTGCTGATGGAAGCAGTGAAAGGAAAGGGTATTTAAGAACAAAACATTTCCCAGACCATTATGAGGACACCACTTATCAAGCACTAGAGCTCATGCAGTCATTTTTTAACAAGAGTGACAGTGATTTGCTCGTTTCCTATGCCTATTTTAGAAGCTGAACCATTCCTAGTCAAGGTAAGACTGCAGGGTGCCACGGCGGCGGATGTCACACGTCCAGCAGTGGAAGCCACCTCCCAGAGAATTGGCGTGGCGAATGTTCACTTTAATTGTAGAAATGCCTGGAAGAAATATGCAATGCACACTTGAAAATTAGACTCTCAGCTTCACGTGGCAAGCTCTGATCAGAACATTGGATGATACTTTGTGTACATCATACGGCCAGGTGCAAGCGTGGAAGGTGTTTCCTACTAGTTTGCTAAGAATTTATTTTCCCAAATTCTAGGTAGAGAACGAACTAGGAATGTATCTGGTTTGTTTATTCTGGTGATACCCTCAGGAATACACACAGTGCCTGGAGCACAGCCAGTGTCTGCTGTGTTACAACATGCCAGTAATAAAAAGATAAATTCAGGTTTTGAGGTATGTGAAGAATTAGCTGAAATTCTGCTACAATGTATGATCAGGACACATTTTCATAAATATGTGTGAGCACTTATGGTTCAGACACTGAATGTGCTCTTTTCAAGTGCCTTTCAAGAAAAGAAGTATTCAAAGTAGACAGCTCTGACTCCCTCTTTCTCTGAAAGGGAAAAGAGGCTCTTACACTTACTACCCAGGTTAAGCTTCCTCCCCTTTTTGTTCAGCTCTGATGTTTCAGCTGTGGCTCAGCTTATACAAAGTCCTGACAGAAGGATCAGACAACTTCTCTGTTGCAGAGTTTGCCTTTTTGCTTCTCAGTGCTTTCAGGAGCAGCTCAGCAGAATCTATCACCTAGGTCAGCAACAGTTTTGTTCCCAGTAGACCCATCTCAGTCCTACAAACTTTCTGACTACCAGAGTTTATTTACAACTTACATGGCCTGTGAAGTTCAAGTGTGAAAGGTAAGCCATGATTAGCATTAATAGCCTCATTTTTAAAGTACTTTCAAGCATTTATAAATCCTCAACTCCTTGTTCAAGCACTAAAACAAAGACAGAAATGCTGTGCATAGTAAGACTTCCAGATTTTATGTTCAATTACAGTTCTGTCACTGCATATCTGAAGGAATTCCACTCTATCATGAAGTTACATCTCACAGGACTGAGGTTCTCCATAAATCAGCACAAATACCTGCGTTAAGTGTCTTAATTTGACATTTTAAAGTACAATGAGCTTGCAACCAGAAAAATCTAGAAGCATTTTGGCAATGACAGCCAGCCCGCTCTGTATCATTCAGCAATAGGTGCACTCAACCTCTCCAAGACAGATGTTGACCTTAAACTGAACAGTTTGCATTTAAAAAGCTCATTCAAAGGCATTCTAGCAATAACTTTAGTTGCTACCCATACCTTTATGTGCAGCAAGCTCTAGGGGGCAAAAGAAGACCATATTTCTATGACTGAAGTGTTCAGGAGAAAAATCACTGAATGATTCTTGCTTGCTAATCCAACTATTTGAGTACTTTTTCCAGTGCTGGCTGCTTTGACTACTTCAAGTGAAATCTCCATTTACCCTGGCTGGTAACAATTTTCCCTGGCACAATAATTTTCTTTTAAGTGTATGTGGGAGTGAGTTAGGACATACCCAGCTTCTCAAACATCTTCTGAATCGATGTCTCATTGGCATCCACCATCACCCGTTTCTCATCCAGCATGAGGACGTTCATGGAGAGCCATTTAGAAGACATCCACAGCGGGTGATCTAAACACAGGAGAATAAACCTTGTGCTGTACCAGTGTTACTCCATATTAATACCCTTAAGAATACTCTTGGAGTCCTTAGAAAAGGAAGAGTTGACTGTACCATCTGGGATGAGGGGCACTGGGGGTTGAATCACAGTCCAGCCGGCTTTCTTGAAGAGCTCAATCTGGAAGAGCAATTTAAATAAATTCTCAAGAGGGTTCTTAGAGTATCCCATTATGTCCTCCAGCCTATGCCAGATTTTCCCAGAATATTCCAATATGCATGACATCCCCTGTCCTCAGTTCATTATTCTGGCCCTTATTCAGGCTTCATCTACAAACCCAATTTTCATACAAGCATTTTTTAAAAGTGTTTTTAAATTTTGCATACCAATAGCATTTGTTTCTCTTGATTTTATATATTCTAGGCATGCTCAGATATGTTAAAGACAAAAGGTAGCATTTGCAGTTTGGATCTTGTTAATTAAATGTATTGGTAAGAACTGAAACATATTCAATTATCTTTATTTTGTGTTATTTCTTCCCATGTGATTGTAAAAGCCATTGATATGAATTACACTGATATTTCTAAAAACAAACCCATCAGAAATAACATAAAATTACCTTTCCTCCACACTTTATAAGAAAATTAATACGCAGTTCATTTAATAAAAGAACAACGTAAAGGCATCCTCAGGAGTAATTTGTGTCTCTAAGATTTACACAGTTAAGTTAAAAATAAGAGGGGGATAATTTGGCTGAGGAGAATTGACTTTTCAGCTTCATTCTCTGAAGAGTTGGAAGAGCATTCGCGAGTGTCCCAGCGTTACCACGAGGCGGAGCTCAAATCCCGAGCATTCAATAACCAGCCCGGCCCGCCAGGATTTTAGAGAAAAGCTCCCATTCATGGGCACCATTCACACACATCCCCACCACCTCCCGGTCATCCAGAACTGCCAAACCAGTTTTTATGAAAGCAAGCTGCATTTATCTTTTCTATCTACACGGACAGCAGGTTTCCCTGAAAAAAGTCCCAGAACATGGGTTTAATACAAGGAGACCAAAAACCGTCCTCTCTCAAGTACGATTACAAAAAATTGTGAAAGGGAAAAGGGGAGGAAAAAATAAGACTGTTTTAAAAATTCGATTCTCAGAACGGATGCTATAAGAGGCAGTAATGCAATTTCACCATTTTCTTTGGAACCACTTGCCAAGAAGAGACTAACACTGCTTTTAGGAGCTGTGCTCTGCACGTGGCTCCAGAATGGGCAGCACCGTACACTCTCATCTGATTCAGTGTCAGCTCAGCTGCTCCCGTGGGGTTGTGCAGCTCCTGAAGGCACAGGGATCCTCACACAAATCCTCCAGCACCACAGTGCAGGTGACACGACTGTAACAGAGATGAGCTCTCACTCTCTGGAAGGCTTTCTGATCTCACTGTGCTGGCAGTATTAGCAGTATTAGCTTTTTCTCAGAGTGTAGTAGCAGGTTTGACGTGCCTGTGCTCTTCCCTGCTCCTCAGAAGGTATTTCTTGCCTCAGTTATTCAAAGCTGGATGCTTGAGCAACTACCAGCTTCCTGCCATTGGTTCAATTAGCACCAAAGGAGAGGCTTCCAAAATAGGAATAAAAAGGGAGATTTCTCATCTGAGCAGCAGAAACCTTTCAATTTCTCTTAGGATACAATTAAAGTATTTAAGCAGCAGAAGTGTTCAGAGGAGTAGTGTATCCCAGCTGCTTGCTTTGGTACATTATTAAAAATTAGATTACTTCCATCATATTTAACCTTGTACCTAGGAAGCTGCACACAGTGGAATGTGTGGAATAGCAATCCCCCAGCAGGGAACCAATCCAGCTGAGTGGTTTTTAAACACGAGACACTTTCCCCCCTTGTACACTCTCACCTGATGGCAGGGACGGTCTGGGTTAGAGAGCACAAGACCAGGCCCAATGATATTAAAAGTGGCATCAATGTGCATAGGGTTGGGATCCTTAAAGGATATTATGTGCACTCTGTAGTCTGGTGCAAGGTGTCGCCTCATCCATTCAATACCCATGAAGTTTGTGACCTGAAAAACAGGACAAATTAAGCTTTACTAGGCTAGAATATAAACTGCACCCAGGTTTAGTTTGTCTAAGGTTTTATTTAATTAAATATTTAAAGCCAAAACAGTAGAGAATTTTGTGCCTTTGGCTAACCCCTTAGCTGGACAGCAGTCTTATCCTGTGTATTAAACCTTCTATGAATAGCATTTTCTTTTGTCAACACTCTTATTTTAATGCTGCTTGGGAATTTAAAAAGAGAAAATACCAATCATTAAGATAGATACCAAAACTGTTGGAAAGAAAGCTTTGTTTACCTGGCTCCTTTGTACAAAGATATCTCTTCCAGCTCTAATGAAGTCAGCAGCATCAAAGCATGGCTCAAATTCAGTAGTTACAAATTTTCCCTGAGCAGCAAGTTTATGCCTGTCTTCAACAGAGTGGATTGGATAATTCTAGATGTAGAAAAGAGAACAACAACAACTTTAGGCTGGAGATGTTAAAAGAAAGTTCTCAAATAACTTGCTACTGAAGAGTAATTTGAAATTAGGAAAATGTATTAATATTGATGGCTAGTGTGTTCCTTGGAGGTGGTTTTGGTTCCTTCTTACTAGGATAGAAAAGAAAATCTAAATGTGGACATTAAAGTGAAAGGCTTTAAGCACATTCAAGAATAGGTCATGAGACAAGAGACAAGAGTTATATCAAGAAATTAATTGCTCTTCAGAATCACTGTGTGGATAATATTCTGACTTCGTGATCAAAAGTATTCATTACCAGTGGAGTTTAACTACCAGTCCAACAAATCACTGCACAGTGACAGAAATACTGGAATGGAAGCTATTTCCTAACGAATGTGGACTCCCTACTTTTCCACATTTTAGAACGGAGCAGTACTTCAGACTAGAAGATGGATCTTTATTATTATAAATAAATTTTAAACTAAACAAGGCAATTAAGAACAAGTGAGATGTAAAAATCCAGCACAAATGAAAAACACCAGGTAAGCAGTTACAGGCTCTAGAAGTTTTCTAATGCTGAAGGTGACTCTAAGGACATTTTGTTTAACAAAGACTTTTTTGCATCATTGATGACACTGTTCCCAGAAAGTTGCAATCATTCCACAACCAGTTTACTTCATTTATTGGAAATGCCATCACCATGGTTCTGATGCATTTGGGGGCCTATAGGAAACTACCAAAATTGTCCAAATCAAAATTATTAGGAAAAAAATTAAGAAACTATTCACTAAACTATTTGGAAGGTAAATACAGTTTAGATCCTTCACTATTTCTTTTATGTAACTTTCAAAATACTAATCATCATGCAAAATGAAGATTATGAGGGGTTGGTTTTTTTCTATGACAAAATTTATATTATTTTCCACTTTCCTAATGCACCCAGGACATATGGACATTCTCAGGGAATCTTCATTCTTTAAAGTAATCTCTGTGATGTTTTTCTAGCATTCCTTCCTCTTTAGTAATGCTCAGTTACAGCCAGTAACCAAAACAATTCAAAGCAGAGGAATTCAATAGACACAACTTCCTGTTCCTTGCTCTCTAACTGAGTTGCAGCTGGAAAGGCTGCAGCACGTTTGCATACACCAGAAAAAAACAAGTCTCCAGAGCTGGTTTGTGTCATTGCACCCCCACAATTTTGTGAATTGTAGATACCAGGTTGGTACTATCCACAAAATTCTGTGTAAGAAGAACTGAAGTCCTGAAGGAAAACTGGAACAGTACCTGATCATAGAGTTCATCTGCCATTGTGGGTTTTGGGGCAGTTGTCCACTTAGCACCACTGTTGAAATAATCTTTGATTAGTCGTCTGTATGCCCTGTACTCAAAGAACCGAGCACGCCAAGCCATAGGTGCTTCAATAATTTCATTTCCCACCACTAACAGGATGTCTCTTGGCATGGCAGCATACATACCTGAAAGGAAAGTGGCCATTAACGAGACAAATATGCCTTTCTCAGTTTTTCAGCTCATGCACCTTCTATCCTTCTTTTTGCCATTATTTCTATCCAAAATAATTGCAAAACTCATTGTTAGCAATGTGAGGAAGCCAGCACAAAGTGTCAGGTCCTTACAGTCTTCAGTAATTTTTCAGAGTAACATTTTTCGTTCAAAATCCATGTAAATTTTGCTCTGAAGTTGCACTCATAACAAATTCACAGCTAGATGAAAGCCATCCACCATCAAGCCTCCACTTAATAATTTGGTTAATGACAATTAACTAGACCAAGGCTTATGAATTACCCAGTTGACTTTAAAAAGTGATGATGGGCAGCAAATTTTCCAAGTGAACATCATTTCTTTATAAACTATCCTTTTAAAAAGTAAGAGCAAAGAAGAGGAATTTGATGGAACACAGAACTAGTGCAGAAAGCAGTCCCGTTAGACTTTTCATTAACATTATGTGTTCCTTAATGAATTTGAATTTCACTGGAACAATTTAAGAACATATTTGACGTGGAAGAAGCCTGAGGACTTCACTTGATGCAAAGCTTGGTGAGCCAGTGTGCTCTCACTGCAGACAACCAACGCCATGTGGTGCTGAACGTGGAGGAATGTGTGCAGCTAAAGAGACATTCAAATTTCCTGGACACTTCTGAGGATCTTCCTGGGAAACTGTTGCCTCCAGCTGTTTTGTCCTCCATAGTTTAAGATGGATCCAACTCTAGGATCCAACAAAGAGCTGTCAAGAGAGTCAGAGGGCCTTGGAGCACTTGACTTTCATGTGGCAAGTATGGGACAAAGCAGTAACAGTCCACAGCCCCTTTGAGGGCCGTGACAGATTAACACTTCTTGGCAGTGACAACACAGAAAGGGAACCTGGCAAGAGATGCTGCTGTGGGAAGCTCAGGTTAGGTATCAGGCAAAGGCCTTTCATCAGGAAGTTCACACAGCACTGGAGCAGCTCAGCAAATCAGGCAGCAGAATCTCCATCCCTGGAGATCTTCCAAGTCTAGGTAAGGAAAACAATCACTGACCTCACTTAGTGCTGGTGATAATCCTGCTCCTAGCTGGAAGGTAGACTAGATGACATCCAAAATGCCTCAGATAAGAGCTAAACAGACAAGACCTTCAACAATGGAAGAACATTTACCTGTAGACTCAAAATCAGGTGTTTTATACTTCACAGACCAGTCAATTGGATCAGGCCTCTTGACAATAACACCTTCTCCCTTCAAAATATTGCACATCTCTTCAATTTCAGCAATAGCTTTTTTTAAATGGTCTTTGGGGAAACTCTGGCCTCCAAATTTCTGGTAGAATCCCCAATATTTTTCATATGTGTTTGCCTAAAACAAAAGGACATGAAGTGACAAAGAATAAGCACCAGTTATTTTGGAGTGAAATAGATGCATAAGACACAATTCTTAACGTTTGAAGTTTCTTGTTCTTGGTCCTAACATGTTGGAGTGTGCCTTTTATCTGATTCCTGCCATATTTTGACTACATTACACTTCAGTTAGTACTGAATGACCAGTATTGCCAAGTGGCCATTTGGTCCTTATTACAGCACCAAACACACCAAACATAGCAAACACTGTAGACTCTGCTATTTTAAAAGGCTATCAGATGTGTTTTTAAATTAAAACAGCCTTGAGCTCATCTCCAAAGCTCACACATCTGTAGTCACCTTATTACAAACTCACTTCAGCACTGTCACGATGGTGACATCAGAAATTCTAAAGCCATCCCAAGTACAGGTAACAATGCCTTGTTGGCCAGAAGGGGCCATACTTCAGGGGCAGCAGCAGTCTAGAAGAGGCAAAAGATACTAAATTCATTTGCCAGGGTTGGGTTGAAGCAAGGACAACCTTTACAGACCTAAATCCTCTGCTGAAATGCTGTGGTAGCCTTCTTAAATTAAAAAAAAAATTCAAAATAATGTCCTAGCTCTCATGGGTGAGAAAACCCAGACATACAGTCAAAACAAATGATGCTCCCTGAGTCTGATGTACCTGATGTTCCTCTGTCATGTCAGCAGAGATGCAAGTGCCTGTGGAGCCCTTCTGGAATGACAGCAGAAGGGCTCAGGAACAGGTCAGCAAGTTGGTTCTTTCTACCCATCTCATTCAGGTGGCGTGAGGGACAGCAGTGAGACGCAGGAGAACCTGCCCTTCCAAACATGGGGCTGTGTCCTGACACTGCAGCCCTGGCTACCTCTCAGAACACAGCGTTCTCACCAAAATCAGAGCAAGAACGTTCCTTTGTGCTGGCACTGCCACTGACCCTGAGCAGGCAAGGCCATCCATCTGAAGCCATCCCTGATCCCCTTTAACAATCCTATTCACTCTCTCCTCTACTATTTCTGGATATTTGCCTCGTGCTACAGAGGTAAGAGAGAAGGAAGAAGATTGAGCCTTAACATTTACACAGGGAGCCTCAGCATGGGCATCCTGCTCCTCCAGTACTGAAGCTTCTTCCCATGCTTCCTGAGGGAATTTGTTCTTTTTCTATAAGTGAAGTCTTGGGTAATTTGATCACCTCAAACTTGCCAGCTGGTCAGAACTCACATGCAGATCACATGAAGTGCTTAACATTCCTATGGAAACATGTTCTGCTAATGAGATCAATTCATCCTGTGGAGTGAAGCTGGTTATTTTCAGAGCCAGCCATGGTGTATGTGAATATCATCAATCCCTAAGGGGTGCTGCTCCTCTCTCCACCACGTCCTCTAGTACTGCTTTTTTTCAAACCTGAGGAGCCACACTTTTGTTGCACTAATGGAATGGTGTAAGATTAAAGTTACAACAGAATAAAGGGTAACACTCTAACACTACTCATATTCCCTGCCTTCTGAATAACTGGGAAAAGGCTATATGGCTGGGACATGGATCTCATAGCAAATCAGGGTTGACATTTCAGGCCCCTTTGGTCATGAAGTCAGGTCAGACTGTCCAAAAAGGACCACTGATAGTACACAGAAAAGACAACATTTAAAACAAACTCTGCCTTTTCAGAAAGAAATTCAAGAGCATGCTGTAAGGAAAGATTGTCTTTAAGAAGCAGCAGTATTGCTCCCTATCGTTGCTATTTACTTTAAACATTTGTCATGGAAAATAATTAACATTATCAAGATGTACCTTAAACCTAGTAGTGACAGTTATTAAATTTAGGATATTAAAACTTAAGTTCAGCTCAAAACGCTTTTTGCCTAATTCAGTAGTAAACACACGTAGACACTCCCATCTTCTCATTCAAAATATTATGATCTGTGTTAATAATACCTCCTCACCCAAAATGCATTATTATTCACAAAATATACTGAAAAGCATTGCAGAGTACAAAGCTATAAAGTTCAACTGCTTGACTGTTAACTGCTTCAGAAGAATACATCTCAATTGTGGGATTTTTCACCGAAGTGCTGATTCAAAAAGGGATCTTCCTAATTAATGTTAAGATTTTTCAAGTTTTCAAATAGTGTATTTCCCTCTACATGGCCCATTTCAAGCTCTGAAAAAGGATATGCAATAAAGTGTCAGCTCATTAATAGTCATCAGATATGCAGGGCTCCCCATTCAATTCCTTCCTTCCTCCTTCTTATGCCAAGCACATCATTCCCACATCACAGCAAAAACACTTGAGTGTACCAAACCCTTGTCTCAGAGTACAAGAGAGTGCTGAACGCAGCCACACTTCCTGCATTTAAATATTTAGTAACAAACACACATGCAAGCTTAAAACACAATCTCAACACAAGTATTTACCAAACTGGTATAATTTGAGATACATGTTTTAGAGTGTCTCAGGTCCAAAGCTTCAAATTTTCGTTATAAGTGCAGAATTCATTAGTTTTAAACTGCATTTTTAATAAGCAGTGGCCCTCATGCTCTCAGCAGACAGCATGTGACACCCATCAACTGTAGTTTTGCTACTTACAGGGGCAGGAACAGGGATTTCTGGCTATTGTATTACACTGCAGCAACACACACATTCACACCTTACCTTTCAGCCACATGGAGATTTGAACATCATGAATCTATTAATTAATAATAATTATGATGTCAAGGTAGGACTGGACTGCTGCTTGGATTATTCAGCAACACCCTCCAGGTGTTACTGTTGCAGTTTCTACAGCAACATTTAAGACAAAAGCAGAGAAAACCAGAGGGGAAATCAGAGGGGACCACATCTCAGCTGGCTCTGTTCCCATTACCTGTTCTGGACTTGGCAATTGACAATAAAGCAAATTTAAAGCTTGCTTTAACCCTGAGTCACAGATTTTTGAATTGCAGAGGTAATCCTATACTTTGACATTCCCCACTCAGCTTTTGATATCGCATTGTAAGAGAAAGTGAAGTTCTGACCTCATGTGGGTAGTTCTGGCTCCACAGGCAGTAAAACCTGTATAGCAGGTGATATTTCAGCAAGCTGGACACTTGAAATGTTTTTTCTCTCTCTAAAGCAAGCCCCTGTCCACTGCTTAGGAACAGAATTTTGCCTCATTTAATGTTACAATGTAAAATGTTAGACATCTTTTTCCTTACTCTTTCTGTACATTCATTTTGTCAGTCTTACATAAATGCACATGCATACACCTGTATTTCAGAAATGCTAACCCTCATTCACCTTCTCTGAAGCTGCTAGGATATCTTTGGAGTCTCTGAAAGACATAACCCAGATTCTAAAAAGAAAAAGATACAGAAATATAAAATGGGCTAAGGGAAGAGGAGTCTTCTGTGTACATCTCAAACTTCTCCTAAACAACCATTTCCAGCACTTCAAACATATTTTCGGTATCTTTGCTTGCCATTCTTTCAATGTCAGATAAAAATTATTTCTTTTTTTTTTTTAACTGAGGTCTTCTGGTCAACTTCTTCAGGATAGCCTTTAAATTTTCACTAAGGTCTCTTGGGCAGAAGTCGTGTGCCAGCTCATTTTGCTGTGATAGCCATGGATTACATGCTGCCCTGCAGGTAGTACTGTACTGCAACAATGAAAGAGAAAGACTCAAGAACATGCCCACAAATGCAGGTAACACACACTCAGCAACTTTAAAGTCCAGGTAAAGTATACAAAAATCTGGAGCAAACCCACTATTTGAGTGTTACTGTTTTAAATGCAAGATTCCAGACAACAAAGAAACGTGGATTTATTTAGGTCGCTGATGTAGTTTTAGGCACAGAAAAATCCTGAAAAAACAGTGGACTATGTATTTCCACAAAATATTTACTGTAGCACACAGGAGTTGTAGTAAACTACTTCAGAGCTGTCTGACACGAGTCCTGTTAGTCTACAGCTACAGAACTCCATCTGGCTCAGACTATTAAGTAGAAAACCACACTTTTTTTTTCAAGTGGTAACCCTACTTAGCTTCAAGCCAAATTAAAGTTTCATCAGTCCAACCAACTATCTCAAAAGCTTGTGTGTGTACTTTGATAACATCAGAGCTATATTACTAGAGTAGATTACACATTTTAGAGGTTCTCTCTGCTAGTGACTTCTGTTAAAAGAGCTAATTCAGTTGAAAGTCCAAAGAAAAAAGCACATCCCTCACCAACTTGGCTATGCTGTCAAGTTTCACAGATGTAAACAATTACCTTGAAAGAAGAATCTTCAAGAGTAAACACCACACCTTACGTATTACAAAACTTAAGTAAATTTTATACATCAATTCCACATTTTCTATTTAAGGTTATTTTTTATTATTTACCTTAACCTCCACAGAAAAAGGTGGGACACAAGCATTTTCAGCTCTCCCCACAATGACCTCTTCCAGTGGATCCCATTCATTGTATGAGCAAACAAGACAGTCCTTGGGCACAGGGCTTGCAGCCTTGTCATCAGCAGCACAGGTGTTCTGGGAGGCCGTGGCTGCCTGGGTGCTCTGGAAAGTTCGCTGCACCCATCCTGTAAAGGCTCCTCGAAGCTTAAAACAAAAATAAGAATGAAAATTATGCTTCCCTTACAAAAGGCAAAAAGCTATGGTTTAGCCCACAAATGCCGAAACACTATACTCCCAAAGCAATGTCTGTTATTTGGAGTATTAACAAAACCACGGCTTGTTACACCCATTCTAATTTATTCACGGCCTGGCAGATGCTAAAAGGAAAATTTGCCTTTTAAGACAGGTTCCGTTTAGAAGGGTAAGGAGATCGGAGCACGGCCCTGGCAGACCGAGGCGGGAGGATGCTGGGTGAGCCTCAGTGAGCGCAGCCTCCCGCAGCCTCCCGTCGCGGCTCGGAGC
>VWZW01002154.1:1917182-1961765 GCA_013397115.1 Edolisoma coerulescens
ATGGAGCAGCTGCTGGAGCGGCCGGGCCCTGAGGCAGCCCCGGGAGCCCCAGCCCCATAGCTGACCGACGGCTTCTTCCAACACACCTGGATTTCATTTCCACGAAGTTTTCTTCAGCAGCAACCTGACTTGGAAGATTTCCAGTCACGTTTTAAATTTTTTCTCTAAAAAGTGTACTGAAGGGCATCATATGGTTGGTTTTAGTCATCGAATATGCATATTCTTCAAGAAGCCTGCAGCAGACAAATTCAATTTTACCAAAAATTCCAATGTTTCATACATTAAGACTTAGGTTTTTAGACTACAACCTTAAGAGTTTGTGATTCACCTAAAAAATAATTAAATTCTTTAAATACTGAAGGGGTGTTTCAAGAATATCCCAAACAATTTCAAATTCTGGCTTCTCAAAATCCATATTGTGATATGATGAAAAGTCATCTTAAAATTAAAACTTAAACTGGTTAGCTCCTAATAGACCTGTACTTAAGTTTCCCTGCAAAACCTCTCCATGATAAAATCAACAGACTTATCTTCAAAAATACCTCTGCCTCAACAGAAACAGTCTACAAAAAGAGATGTGTTTGCTACCAGCTCTACTCATATTTAGTGTATCCCCTTTTAGCCTATTCTGCATTTTTTTACTTTGCACATAAGTTCACTTTTAAATCATTTCGTTTTGCCAAGTAAAAAGCACACCTAGCAAAAAATTACTTTTATCCAAATTATTCTGTTTAAAGTTGTAAAAAATCTGTAGCTTTCTTTCAGCGTGATTTTTGGTTCTGCCTTTATCATCCATGCAGTGCCTTGCTCAATACTCCTCCAGTTACATATTTTAAACATATATTAAAACATAAGCTAGTCTTAGAATACAGCAAATCAGCCACCGTTTTAACATGCCTTAGATATACAAGTAACCATGTTTTATTTTACTAGGTAATTATTCATTCAGCAGTTTGTCTTTTTGGCACAGGTAAACACTACACCTTCCCAGGACAAATAACACAGTGTGAGTTCTCCATGAATTTACACAGTTCTCAGAGAAAAGTTAATTATTTTAGTTGGCATGATACCAAGTACGCATTACCCAGTTTCATACAACTGCAGAACTTTCTCATAACTCATTCAGCTTGTCAGGACTCATTTGTAACATAATTGCATCAAACACTATTCTTGTACCAAAAAGTATACCAGGATTATTTTTTCAAGTTTCAAAAGGGAATTTTCTTGATGCTATTCAATTGCTAGTTACCAATTTTTGTCATCTAATTAAAAAAAAAACAAAACAAAAAAACAAAAAAAAACAAAAAAAACCCCACCAATTTTATGCTAGTTCTGTTCAAATTCTTGCTTTTTGATTCAGTAGATTTTGCTAAGGTCACTCTATTCACATTGACCTACTAAAAAAATTAATGATTGGCTTGTGGCTAAATCCAAAGGTCTTGCTTCCTTTTCTGTCCTTTTCAACTTATCAGCTAGTTTTGGACCTTTGAATCATTCTTTATCAACTCAGTTTACATAGTTTTTCTGACTCTGCACAATACTTCTTTCCCCACTTACTACATAGGTCTGATGCTTTATAGAGTCCTCGCCATCCTTGCAACAAGTTTTTGCTGAATGCTCTTAACATTTTTTAAATTTTTCTTCTGGATCACATTTTTTCTGCTCAGAATTTTATTTTTTTAGTGCAAACATTCTTTCCCATATCTCATAGGTCTCTTTCTTCCTTTTTTAGGGGTAGCTCTGCCTGGACACAAGGCAATCATCATCTAAGTACAATCAAAGCAGAAATTCTTTCCTTTTCCTAACTGGCACATTTGCAGTCTGACCATGAAGCCTTTACTCATCATAAATAGCATTTTCCTTCCAGCCTTTATACCAATCATCTGAGCCCCAGACTGCCCTAACCATCTACAATGCACTCCAGAGGCATCACTACACTTCTGTCCTCACTTGACCATCTTCTGGATCACTGGAAAAAACCCCTCGTTTGTCCCCTTAAGCAGTTTTAAGCAGTTGTGGGTTTTAAGCAGTTACTTATTATTTCTTTGCTTACATCTTTTTATTCCTTAACCTCCAATACAGGCATCATCCAGTTTGCACTTGTGGTGTACAGTTCCCTCTGGCATCAAAACAGGAGTCCTCTTGCTTTTTGTATGGTAGGCAGCTCTTCATACCTTCTTCCTCTGCTTCTACAAGAAGGACTTGACCTAGCAGTGGACATTTTAATAGAGACATAAATCAAGGAGCAAAACACCAGCAATGATTATTCAAATTTAGAGAAAGCCAAGTTCATCCCTTCAAATACAAGAAGTTTATGTAAACCTGTGATTGTCTAAGCAGGCACGGAGCTTTTCGGATCAGAAATCTTTTAATAAACATCACACCATTAATGTTATTACACAAATTGCTAGAATTATTATAACACCTTGAAAGCACATCTTACTAACCAAAAGCTTGCCAATTATTTTAAAATTACATGCTGACCTAGTGAAGATACTTTCTTCCTCTGCAAACCTCACCTTAGTATGGAGTTTTAACTTGAAACAGAAGAAAGAGTTTCACATTGCCATTGCTGAGATTTGGCCTGTGAATATTAACTAGCAAGTTGTGATTTGTTTTTTTCAGTGGGGCTCTATGCATGTTTTGTAATAGTCTATGCATCATTTTTGAATGACACGAGGTGCCTTGCAGGCTTCTATAAAACCACCTCATTCTGATAACTGGGTAATGCATTTAAAATGGTGTTGTTCCAGTTACTGAAGAACAACATTCTGGCCCAACAGCATGAGAGAATAAGATGCTAGGCAGTAAAAATCTAGTTTAGAACTACAGAACTAGACAAAGCAACAGGAGACATAGTAGGGAGAAGCCATCCTTGGCAATAAAACCAGAGTTACTGAAGTTCAAAGTATAAACTCATCTACGTTTTAGGACAGTATCTCAGCTTCACCTATCTTATCTCTAACACATCTCTATTAGAGAAACAGAAGTCTCAATGGATTTTACTCCTGCTTAAATGTGAATTTCCATCTGTCCAGGAACTGAGGTCCTCAGTTGTTGTTTAGATTTGCAGTGTGGTACACACGTGAGACTTGGGGGATATGATATTTAAGGTTAAGAACAGCCTATCCTTTCTTACCAGCATTTCTGCTATATTACTGATTAAAAACAATTTGGTATATGTAGTGTGAGCTGGTCTTAACATTTACATCTAGTCAAGTTTTTCCTTTACTTACAGAAACTTGATCTGCTCAAAAATACAAACGTAAGAGACTTCAGTTCCTTCCTTCTCCTGCCTTGTCAAGGATACTGCTTGCTAAATTCCAACTGACTATCACCCCCAGGAAGAGAATTTGGCCCAGAAAATCTTATCTGTTAGCTATCAGAAACAACACAGAAGAATCCAGTATGCTTCTTAGAAAGCAAGTTTCAAACTTCCTGAAGTTCAAAAGTCTGGACTGTTCCAAATGGAAAGAATAAATGCACCTCAAAACATTAAAATTACCTTTTTCCCCCCTCCTTTGAGCTCATAATTTTGTAGTTAACTCTGAACTCTAAAAACAGTCAAAATATTGTTACACACAATTAAAACAATTTCTCTAATTTAAAGTATCTTACTTTAAATTGTGACTTATTATAGAGCTAAAGCAGTGTACTATTTTCAAAGTACTTTGAAAGATATTTCTATTCTAATTAAATACTATAAATCTTGCTTTATCATTCTTCACATTCGAAAGATATGATTAAGTGTGTCCAACTAAACAAGCTCCATATATAAAATGGCAAGAAATTCTTTTTCCCTAATCCCAACTTCATCGAACCCAATTTAATCTTTAAACTTCCTAACGAACTCCACATGGCTTCTGCCTATTTATCTTTTATAGTTATTGAAGGATCCTGTAGTTTTCCCCAAATGCCAATGCTGGGCACTTCTTGAAAGATTTTCTGTTCCTCCTTGTCAGGACATCTTCCCTGTGTGACATGCTAATGCCAAATTCTCCATCAGACTGAACACAAGCTGCTGCGATGGAGTTTTGACTACAGAAGGAAACGCTCCTCTGAGCACAAGAACTAAGATGAAACTCATTTCCTATATTTTTGTGCAATTCATATGGTAAATGCTGAACCATAAACTGGCTGGTATTTACTACAATCACAGATCAGAATTTGGAAGGAACCTCCATCATGTGGATACACTGGTATCAAATAGCTCTGCCCCTTTTTGCTAGGGCACTTAAGGGGTCTCTTTACTGCTACCCAGCTAGCTATTATCATCAAACTCATGGAAACCTGATACCATGGAGACCTATGACCCTTTCCCAAATGTGCCTGAAAGCAGCCAGCAGGTTCAAGTTACAGGGAGGGGAAGGAGAGAACAGGCACATACAGATGCACATACAGAACCCATGGCCCTGTAGCCTCATGTTCTTGGGAGCAAGGCTAAAATCTTCCTTGTCTTTAAGAAATCAGACCTCCTTTGATGAAAGCAGATGACTTCTGTAGATGTTTTCTATCTGAAACTTAGGTAGCAATAGATCACATTTTTGTAAGATTGTTAGTCTGTTGGTATGAAGCAATTCTTAGTGCATTATTTTATTTTATTTAAGCAAATATTGCTCTTCATATCTTTTTGTTAAAATGTCTTTAAAAATTAACTGCAAAATGCAGTCAAATCACATATACAATCAAAATGCATTTCGACATGTATAACTCAAAATAACATATCAATATTAATATGCATTGCACTAAGTTTCAAGCATATCTGATAACTTAGGAAATAATTTAACTCCTTCTTTGGGAACCACGTAGCTGGAATACTAAAAGGATGCAGAGAAATACAGTTATGTACCCCATCCAAAGTAAGGCTCAGTAACTGAGGCAAGGAAACAGTACTGATAGAAGAGGTGCATATACATGAAGGGCAGGACATTGGCCAGTGAGGAGATAGAAGTTGCATTGGAATAGAAAACACAGTAACAGAGCTCTGGTGAGATAATTGTTAGACTAAATCTTTGGCTTGAAAGTAGTAAAAAATAAAAAACCAAAGTTTGGAACTTTGAGCAAATAAAATAGTCCTTGTTGACTGAATCTGGTATCAGGAAGATAAGAGTTTCCACTGTCCTTCTGGCCACTCAAAAACTGTGTTACATCAAAGAAATGACTGATTTAATAATTAATTTCTTTTCCTCCCTGAGTCTGCAGAAATCTGCATTCTGATTAGCTGCACTGTACATGCCTATAAATATGAGTTCCAGCATACGTATAAATACCTGTTTTAATTTTAGATGTCACGTTTCTATTATAGAAAGGTGACAGAGCTGAATAAAGTTCTATGAAGGCAAAGGATTTGGTGGCCGTAATCCCTGACATTTTACACTCTGTCATTTCCAGAGGCAGTGCAGTGCTGACTACTGAAAAATGCTGGAGGTTCATGCAGCAAGAGGCACATCACTTGGTGGGATAGATTTCGTTCAGCCCAGTATTTCCATGTGTACAGTAACATGATCTGCCAGCATTTTCTAGGATCAGTGCTGTGACAATACTTTCTCTCAGGCCTGCCAAGTGAACTTCATGGCTCTAGGACATTTGAAATTTCTTGAATCTCAAATATATGGTCTTGCAACATAGCCCACTGTACATAAGCATTTAAAATTTGAAAAGTGCTTCACACCTTTCTTGAAGAATATTTATAGAAATTGTTCATATAACTTTGCTGTGCCCCTGAAATAACAGCTGCATTCAGTTTTCTGCTCACTCACTCTAGAGTTTAAATTGCAGCCATATCACATTATACGAATTCTGGCTCCTTTAACCATTGTGTGAGTGGCAAATGCAAGCCAGCTACTGACCTCTGAATTTAAGGGATTTATTCACGTGAAAGAGGCTGAAGTACCCTTACACTAAACCAGATGGCAGAGCCTGTCTGTTCAGTTTGCTGCTGCCCAGGCAATGAGGCTGTGAGAGCAAAACCTCTTCCCCCACCCCTCTTTCTAAGAAAACAGTTCTTTGATAAGCACACCCTGTCATCTGATGCTGTTGTTGGCAGCACCTGTGAATGTTGCTCACACTGTGCTGCCTTTGAAAAGTTTGCTGAGTATAATTTTGCCTTGATGTTAGGACAGCAACAAATTATACAAGGGGGATTTGGCTTGAGTGTCTCCTTCAGAGGATTTAAGAAATTCAGGGGGAATTTTATGCTGAATCTGAGTCAAGCTTAAATTAGTGGTTAAAAAAAAACAACACTGGATTTGGACACGTGGATGTCAATTACTCTTCCATCATAAATTAAAAAAAAGGCAAAGCCAAAATTTGATGGAAATGAGTAATTTTAAAATCTCAGCTAAGCTTTCTGCTTAATCCGGCTTCTTAATTCTGCTTAATTTCTGCTTCCATCTCCCCGTGGTCACTCCAGTTCCTGACAGACAAGTTCTCAGCAGAGAGAGCAAAGAGCTTGCTGTGACTGGGGTGCCTGTACTAACCCACGAACTGAACCCTGAGCTAACTCTGCCAGCACGGCTCTGGAATGAGCTTCGCTCTGTATCTGTGATGAACCAACAGAATTCAAAATCTATTTATGGGATGGAAACATTTTCTCAACTTCATGAAAGAGAATTGAGCAGGGCTCCTTTAGGAGTTTCTCTATGAAGACAGGAGATAATTCCTGAGCTTTGACAGCTCCCTTCTCTGATCCCAGAGAGCACATCTGCTCTGATGAATCCCAACCATGTCTATCCAAGAAAGATGAGGATGGGCTCAGTGCCAAGGATTTAGTTACCATCTAGCACCAGGAATCTCACATGTCGCTGCAGAATATTAAAATTTTGTTCCTAGAATTTCATAGCAGTTGCTTCTAACACCTCTGCAACAGAAAGATGACTCTCACTGTGACTCAGACAGCTTCACCTAGAATTTCTTTAGCCAGTCATAAATGAGCAGAGAGCTGAATCTAAGTTCACCACTAAATCCAAAATAGTTGAAGGATTTTAGCTTCAATAGCCTAGAAACCACCATGGTATCAAAGATACCATCCTCTGACCAGTGGGATAAACTACAGATCGTGATATGCAGGTCATGAGATCCATAGTTAGTAACTGCATACATAGTAATAGTTTTGTCATTTTATGCTGTCCTAGTCACACACCTCTCATATTCTGTGGAGTGTAAGAGTTCTCCTGTATGTCTCCACTTTTAGCTATCTCTACGTGCAGCACACAAATCTGGACTATCTATATGGCTTTGTCTAATGAGTTGTGATATGTTTATTCCCAGCCATGTTGCACCACCTTATCTTTAAAAAGCAACGTCATTAACATAAAGGAACCTAAAAGAGCTTGTAACAGAATGCAGCAAGGTAAAGGCACCCTGTAACATCTAAATTTCTTGATTTTAGGAGGGCAATCCATTAGACAAGACTTCCTTGGAAATTCTAGTCACAGGAGTGGCTTGCTCCTTTTGAAGGAGACTTTTTTCGAGGTTGGTGATTGCAAAGTATTCCAGTGGTGTCAAATCAGCTGCAACTGGACCAGCAAGTCAGCTCGCCTGGCTGACCTACTAGAAATCCTGATGCATTGCAGATTTGTGAGCATCGTCCCTCAGAAGTGGGGAAAGATATGGAAAAATACCAATAAACTGCTGATGTTAGCCCAGTTTCAGTAGTGCCAGAGCATGCATTTCAGTGACCTTCATCTCCTGAACCTCTGCCAGGCAGGGAGGGTGAAAATGGAATGGTTGAACTCTGCTGTGAGTAGGTTTGGTGATTTATCTCTGCACAGACTATGAACCTGGTTCTGACATTTACAAAAATTATTTTGCCTGGTTAATAGAAACTTAACACTCCTTCCCGAGCGGGAAGGGAACAGAAGAAGAATTTGAGATGTAGGCGTGTAGGGAAGGGAGATCAAACTGTTGCTTATTGTTTCCTTATTCCTTCCTTTGTATTAATCCTAATATTGGTACTAATATGACTCCTCAATAAGCCAGTTCTACTCAGTGATTCAACAGAGAACTCACCTCAAAAAGTACAGTTTTTTGCTGGCTTAGTGAGCTGAATTAATCACTGAACTGTCAGAAGAGCATCAGAGCTGGAGCAAGGGAGGCAGTGGAACTCGAAGGTCACATAAGGAGGACAGGGAAACAGAACGACCCCTTTTGGCAGCACCAATTAATTAGATCAGGTCAACCTGTCCCATCTGATCAAAACCTTAGAGAAAAACTGTGGTAAAACTGCAAATACGACTCTAATAGAAACTGTAGTAGCTATTCAGTTGAAATGTGATGGAAAGACATTTGAAACTCAAAAATGAAGCTTGAAGGCTTCAATGTAGCAATCCTGAAAAATACCCAGCTGGGACTTTCCATGGGAATGGTCAGGTGAAACAAACAAAGAAAGAACAAACCCAGCTGACCTGTTGCACAGGTTCACTGAAGCCACAAATCATCCAGGCTGAATCCCATCTCTGCCATTCATCAGTAATTAGGTAAGTGCTGTTTTGTGGTGTGATTGCTGTCACTTGAGCTGGCTGGAATGGTGCATTCTGACTTGTAGCAGTACAGTGAAGTCTCCCATTAAACCGTAAGAAAACAGAAAAAAGGGAGGAGGCTGTCTGCACAGAAAATGCTGCAGCCTGGAGCATCCTATGTCAGCCAGCATGAGGAGTGCTGGGCTTTCCTATGCTCTCTGTCTACGTACCTTTCTCTTAATTAACTGTACTTTGAGCCTGAATCCAAATTTAACACAAACTTCCAGTTACTCCTTGCCCTCTGGTGACATCTCGTGGATCACAGCAAGGTATCTTTGCCTTTTGGCAAACCCTGCAAAGCCTTGAGCTGAAAACCTTTGTGAGAAACGTGTAGCTGGAGAACAGTGGAAAATGCTTATCTCAAGGAGTAGCTTAGAAAAACAGTATATTGTGCAAAAGCTGGTGAGCAAACCAAGAATCTATTGTGTGAAAATTTACAAGTTTTTTAACAAATTAGCCCTGAATAATAAGGCAGACAAAGGTTCTTCAAAATGTTACATTCGTGATCAATAAATCTGAGGGTTTCAGCTCTCCAGGCTGCTGATTACAATTCCCTGCTGAAGTTACAGACCTAACACCACCTCCCATGTGAGGAAGTCAGAGACATAACTGAAGAAGAAAAGGTTACACAAAATAAACTTCTTCAGAAAGCCCATTGCAGGACCTGAGCACAAAACTGCTACACACTCTTCTGAGCAGCAAGCTGGAATTAGTTATGGAAGTTCAGCAATGCTTTGGAAAGACTGGCTATGGCCCTAGCTAAGAAGGTCTACTAATTTCTCCTACTTTTCCCAGGCAGTTGCCATCACATAAAGAAGCTTCCAAAAATGTTCTATAGTGTTTACAGCTGCGAAGCAACTTCTAAAAAAATCCTAAGGCGCCAGTTTGAAACAGTAGCTCTGTTACAGGAGAAGGGTAAAAACCCTCTAATTTATCCAAATGCTAAAGTCTAGTGATAGTCCAAATTTACCCCAGGCATAAATCAGTTAAATTTCACCCCCACCAGCTCCCTGCAGCAGCTCCTCACTCAGTCCCACGAGTTCTGAGGCCGGGTCATGGGAGCAGTGTGTGAGCAGGAGAGGCAGCCCTGGCTGGGGGCCACCCCCAATCCACCGGCTCCAGTTTCAGCTGCAGCAGCTCCCTGGGCTGTCTGAGCACCGCTGAACTGCGGGGATCTGCTCCCTCCCACCCTGCTTGGGCATCCAGGGCTTGGGCTGCGTTAGAGCTGGCCACAGCTCACCTCGCAGCAAAGGGAATTTACCTGGAGGGGGAAAGAAGGTCTGCAGTGAAGAAGTTTCCTGGCAGATCAATGACCTGAATCCGCTCACCTTGTGCTGAAAAGTATCAGATTCGACATGAAAGGGTAGAATAAGGCTGAACAAGAGGGAAGGAAATTGTCCCCTTGGTGGCACATAGCAAAATGTGAAATTAAAAACAATTATTACAAAAAGTAAGAAAGAAAAAGCCATCCTTACTCCCAGTAATGGCTGTTTAAACATCACCAAGAAGCACTGAGTCCTGGTCCCTAGGTCCAGTCAGAAAGGTGAAATTCATGGAGTTTGCTTCAAGGTTGTCTGAGTAACTAAGGAAATAAATAAGCTGAATTCAATAATGCAGCTTATTTTTATACGTCATCAAAGTTGCTTATCTCTGCAATAAAATATGGATTTCAAAGTTTATTGAAGGGTTATTTATCTCAGTGAAAGTTTATTGGGGGTTATTTACCTCTAAGGTGCCAGGTCATTAGTTATTTGCATAAGCTATGCAGTGTGCCACAGGTATCATTAAACACCTTTTTTGTTGTTTGCTAATTAAATAACAGGGAATATTTGTAATATTACCTTGAAACATAAAGGGAAAGTGGGAAGCCCAACAAAAACCTTTCCTAATGAGGTCTGTAATCTCATTGCATACTTACATTAACTTTTTTCAAGGAAGAAAAAGGAGCTTTTGGCTTCAATTAATCATTCTTTTGCATAGGGGAACAATGGCAATCCATTAACTGACATTCTATTAAAATGGCTAGAGAAAACACTTACCTTATGTGATCACTTCAGCTGCACACCAAAAGGGAGGAGTTCTCTAGAAACCAATGGACCTGTCTTTTGGGTAGTGTGAGTTTTGGGGGTTTTGTAGCCAAAATATCCTAACCCAAGACAGGTGATCCCCAGGTGAAAGTGTTAATGTGAGTATTTAAGGAGTGCCCCCTTTGAAGGTGCACTTTAGCTCCTGTCTGCAGGGGGTACCTCCTCATAGGTGCTTCACAGGTGGTTTGGATTTCAAAAATGTGTTTGCATAAAGAGAATGTCACAGAGGTAGAACTGCAGTTGGGATTTACTAAGAAAAAAGGTATCAATCAGTCTTTGTTGCACCTTTTGATAACCATAAGCCAGGACAGAGAATCAGGTCCACAGTTTCCTTGCAATTTATGCATATTATTTATCTTTGTCCTAATGGTTCAGATTTCCTTCTTGAATCACTCCTTGAAACAGTGTTTTGCAATTCCAGTGTTCCATGCTCATCTTTGACTTCTACCATCTCCTGCATTGCCCTCTGCCCTGTATTTCCTGAAAGACATAGAGCCAACATCCTTATTCTGCATAAATACACATTCTAGTCTGTTGCTGACAGGAAAGTCTTATCCTTTCAATGAAGAATTCCCAGTTAAGAAGCCAATATATATTTTAGAAGATAAAAGATTTTAAAAGATTCTTAGTGTCTAAGTACTATTAAATTACATAATAGAAGAAACAGCTAGAGGAAAGGACAGGAAGTGGGGAAAAGAGCCTTTCCATAATTTGCTAAAATCCTATCATACTTTTGTTACTCACTAGCACATTAGATATGTTTATAAATTACAAATGTCTGACTCAGGTCAGTACTTCCTATTACTGAATATATATTTAAACATCTAAGACTAGGCACAAATGGCCTGCCATCCTCACTGTGTGTTTATTGCTTTATTGTGTAAACAGAAAGATTTAATAGCACTATTAAAAGTGATAGGAAATGTGGTTATCGATTTTTTAGCAGAAATAAAGTGTGAGTATGAGATTGTTTTAATGAAACAGAACTAGTCCAACTCTACCTGTATCTTAGCTGATGAGCTTAGCTGATGTTGTGTAAGGCTCTAGACATTAACCAGGCTCATTGTTTATATAAGCTGGGAATAGTTGTTCTGGATCAGATGGAAGATCCATCTGTCTGAGTGCACTGCCTTCAAGATGGGGTGACTGTAGGTGTCTGGAAACAACTACAAGGAAAGCAGCAAGGATCTAGCAGTGCTTTCCCAGAATAATGTCCTAGTAATCACCGTGCTCCCTGACTCAACTGTGCTATTTCTAAATTTAAATTTGTCCTTAAGAGATTTTTCTCACCCCTCAATTTTTTATATACATAGATCACTGGTGGCTTGTAGCAATGCATTTGTTTGCTGTATGGAGACCCCTTCTTCCATAGTGCCCCTTTAGTTCTCTGTTATGACAGAGAGGGAAATATCATTCCTCCTCTCTTTCCTCATGCATTTGTGACCTACAGATCTTAGGGAATGCTGAAAAAGGCCACAGGTGCTTCACAAGGGCAACTGCTCTTGCAACATGGTTGCATAAGCCTGCTGTAGTTGATTACAACAGATGGACGGGCAGTGCTGCTATGTTTAACTCTGGGAAAATTGCCCTAATGCAGCAAAATCTCTTAGAGAGGTTACATCCTTTTTGCATAGTTCAGAATTAATGTTGGCATAGTCTGCACACACAGATCTTCACATCAGTCTGGCGTGTTCTAGTCAAGGTATCACCCCCCTCCCCCCAAAAAAACCAATGGTGCAAATAGAGACCTAAATTGTTCCTCCTCTCCTGAGGGCAGCACACTTTGTCAAAGTGGTTCCAGCCTACCAGCTGGAAACTGTTCATTACCAGGACTGGTAAGGTAGAAACTGGCATTTTCTTTATCACAGTCTACAAAACAGAAAGTTTTGTGTTATATGTCTACAAGATTTATTTGGTATTTTAATCTGGAAATACATGAGGTTTTCACCAGTAAAAGCATAGGAATTTTCTCAGTGGTCATTGCCACTGCTTACATTTTGAACAAAAGAACATGTAGTATTGCATGTGAATAAGCAAACTTTGGTTCTTTTTCTAAGGACCAAGCTCTCTTACTTGTTAAACAATGGCTTGCAGAGGACAACAAGGCAGCTGAAGGCCACACTGAATGCTACACTCTGGAAAGCTTGGGACACTGTAGAACTTAATTAGTTTTTTGAAGGCACCTTTTTTGAACATCATCATGTCTTCAGGCAGCCTGGAAAGAGCTCTGGCATTTGCACAGGACTCCTTGTCAGTGGCTGCTGCTTTGGGGTTACATTGCTCAGGATTACCAGTCACTGGCACACTGGTGCAGCTAAGGGAACGTGCTGTCTTTTTCTTGCCTTGAACAGATAAATAACTGAATAAAAAAGAGGTTAACTTATGTTTGGTAACATCTTGGACATCTTCTGGAAAACAGTCATCCAGAGGATGCCCTTGACCTTTCACCTGCTGACTAATCACACGTGTACTGGGACTCACTGATAACTTCTTAGGCTGAACTACTGTTTTTCTGGAAGGTGTTTTGCATTTCCCTCCATCTAAATAAAGCTGAGGAACATTACTAATGGCATCAGAACTAGGCTGAACTATTGTAGTGGGGATTCCTGTCCCATCACCAGAACTGATGCAGTGCAACCCATAATTCTGGCTAATGATTTGGGCTGCAGTGTGTTGAATGATGCTCCAGTCCTGCAGAATATCTTCCCTGGTTGTGAACTGAGAGGTTACGGTAAAGCGAATGATGAACTTGTCATGGATGGTTGCTGGAACAAGGAAGAGCCTGCCAGAACTGCTTAGCTCTTTCAGGAGATTTTCTGTCAGCCAGTTGGGACCCTGTTTTAAATATGAATAATAAAAAAACCACTATAGTTAGAATTTCCAGTGACATCCAAACATATCTAAGAATTGCAATCACAAATTCTTACATGGAGGTTTATTCACAGTTCTTAATGTCTGGGGAGAGATCAGCTCTGGTCAGTTCATTCCAAAGAGACATGCAAAAGGGCCAATTTTTACCTTTAGGCGAAACACAACCAGTCCAAGATGTCTCTTGGCAGGAATTTCAAAGAGTGGATCACTTTTAACCAAGGATTCAAAGAATTTGGCTGTTTCAGTACCCTATAATTAAGGAAAAAAATAAGTTATATATTGGTTTGTCACAAACCTACTATAAGGCACTAAACTGGGTAGTTAAAAAGAATTCCTTTCCTTCCTAAAACACATCATTCCATTGCATGAATAAGAGCAAACAGGAAAATGACATCAAAGCTAAGAATTTTAAAGTCTCTCTCTCTATTTGCCCAAACCCTTGACAATGAACATGAGTAACTGGCCTAAAAATAGGGATTTTCTAGAAGGAGGTTTGAAAACAGAATGTGCCTTCTCATATTAGAGTCCTTTTGCGGCAACCATCGATCCACAATGTGGCCCCTTGGATTTACACTCCGTCAGAGACTTAAGCCTATACATTTTCACAGTGATGGGTTCAGCTGTTCATCACAGCCTGCCTCCCAGACAGCTGCCATTCAGCCTCAAAGAAAGCTTCTCCAGATTATTGCTCACTAAAGTGCAGAAGGCAGTGACTTACCAAGTCCCGTTCCATTGCCCAGTGCTGTCAAGAAGGGGGCTGGAAATATTTTGTCTACACAGTCAATCTTTGCAGATTATTTTAGGGTAAAACCAGCACACATTTAGTGTTCAATGCCAGCTTTGCGTGTGAGAGGATTGCTGTTACCCATCTCTGCATCTCTGAGTTTGCTAATGTCACCTGCCAAGAACTGAACACAACACACTGGTAATTCACATACGTGTCGGACATGGGCTTGGAGCTTTTTCACCCCAAATGAACGAAGCACAAACCACAGCTTCAAAGAACGAAATCGACGACTCAGTGGAATTTGCCAGTGCTGTGAAAACACAACAGTGCCTCAATGAGTGCAGAAACAACAGAAAGGAGAGTTCCCCTTCCACTGCTACATCTCTTGCTTCAGACTCAGATCACAAACCTCTGTTGAGAGGAATAATATCATGTTACTGAAAGTCTGCTACGCCTAGGAAACTGCCATCAAAGAAACACTGTGTCCACATATTTCTCAATTATTTGCAAAAACAAGATTTTGGCTATTTCCCTTAATCTATGCTGGCCTATCTATGCTTAGAATTTTAAATTAATTACCAGCTAATAACAACAACTTTTTGCGTTTAAGGGCATGAACAATTTAAGATGTGGCCATTTACATTCCAGGACTGAGTGCTCACTTCAGCTCCTGTAATTTGCATATTTAAGTACCATCCTGAACATTTTCCCCAAATCAATTATAAACAGCAAGAGTTGATATAGGGGTAGACAGTTCTAGACAAAGTAACACCTACTGCAAGGAAAAGAGTGAGAAAACGTGTAAAGGAGTATTTCAGGGGAGCTGCACAATCACGTGCAGAATCCAATTTAACCACAAGAGGGACTCAATACCTTTTTTTCCGTCCTTCCTTCCACTCCAGTGAAAAGCACTATTGACTTCAAGAAAACAATTATCTTTTCAGGACTAGGGTGAGATCATAGCAGAAATAATTGGCAGTGAATATTCCTTTGTATTACTGTACTGTAATCTGCTGTAAGATGTATCTGAAGTGAAATGCCTCTTAGCCCTCCTATGAATACCTTAATCTGAAGATGTAATTCATTCTCCTGCTGTTTCAGAGAATGGCGTTTCCATTGCTTACTCCTTTCTCTCTTTTATTACATATCAGAGATACAAGAAATCCAGCCAAAATGGCATCAGTAGGAATTACTTCAGCAACACAATGCACAGAAATGACCCTTTGCATTAGAAAGGCAAGGCTGGATCTCCATCTGTGTAAAAATCTTAAGTACTTCAATCTGAAAGCAATTTTATAATTAGTCTTCATACCCAGGACTCACTGCAAAGTTTGACTATTTTCTCTGCATTAGGATCTCAGTATAATATGGTTTATGTAATAAGACCAGCGATAAGATAAGCATACTCCAGAATGTGAGAGGAATTTCACACTGTTTGAACATTTTATAGGCAAGATAAAATACCGATTTAAATAATAACTTACCATGAAGTCAATTGCAGCTCCTGAATTGGCATGTCTGAGGTAGACAGGGTTAACACTGAAGGTTTGATGTAACTTGTATTTATCTTTAACCCTATCAATTGTAGAAGGAACTAGATTTAGCAAAATAAGTGCAGAGAAAAACTTTGCCATTTGCATGTTATCCTTTTGGTGTTGTTTGTGCTTTGACTGTACTCACCAAAATCCAGTGCAGTCAAAATGGACCATCATCCACTTCGAAGGATTAAAAGTAAAGGAATCTGCATACTCAATTCCATCCAAGAACAACCGAAATTCAGGACACACAAATGCTGTTCCTGCATATGCAGCATCAATATGAAGCCAGAGTCCCTCAGCATCACCTGTTGGAATTGAGATTTTTGTTACGTAAGGGACATAAGGAATCAGAGTGCATGCTTCATCTCTCCTCTCTGCAAACCAGGTGCAGTGTTTTGAAGGAGGCAGACAAGCAACTGACAACCCAGTTTTATTCTAAAGGTGTGGATCCATAATGCCAAAATGTAGGATAATGCTGAAACCAGGTGGACTCTGTAACAAAATTCACTGTTCAGTATTTCATGTGAGTGAATCTTTTCAACATTTCATTTCTCTCACCTGCCCTTTCACTAAGTGGAATTCCCCAGTACCTCTCAGTTGCACAAAGCCAAAATAAAGACATAGTGGCAAGCAAAAAATGACCCAGAAACAGAAGCCACAATCTGGCCCATAAAAGAAAGCTCCTCGGGTCTTCAGCTGCTACTGGTCAGAATTTATGCTGGAATAGAATTTGCAACCATGTCAAATTTACCTGTGAAACTGGTTGATCGAAAGGATGGCCTACCAGAATCTACCTTCAAAACTCCTTTGCTAGATTAAATATTAATGTATCCATCCTACAACAGTACCACACAGTCTGTATTTCCTGAATAACCACATTAAAGATTTATCAGTTGGCAAATTTCATCCATCTCGAATAGAATGTATTTTAGCACCCTAATCTAAATCTTACAGAAATCACTGCAAAGTCTTGTACTGACTTCAGCAGTCCCTGAGACACGTCTGAAAAACTCAGCTCTCCGTGGTTTTGGCATGAAAAAGTCTCACACTATCTTTTAGATACTTTCACAGTTTAAAATCAGGAGGAAAAAACACACTTACAAACTGGACCCAGTTCTGAGAGATTGTCAAAAGCACAGACACCAGTTGTTCCCAAAGTTGCACAAACCTAGAGAAAAAAAAAACCTGTTATAATGGATTTGTTTTCTTTAAATACATGGATGCAGCACTTTAAAAGTGGGCCGTTTATTGCAGACAGTCAAAACATTAAAATTTTTTATTTAATAAAATAGAAATTCTTGTATACATTTGAACCTTCAGCTAATGTATTTTAACACAATGAGAAATTTTTCTTACGTAATTTCATGTTGACATTAAGAATATAAAACTATGTCAATACCCCCAACCAGAAAGTTGAACATACAAAGACTGGAACTAGGCCTTTCTTTCTGTCTTCTGCAATGGCTTTCTTCAAAGTTTCACCTCTGAGGGAAAAGTTCTCATCCACAGGCAGAAACTTTATCTTCACAAGAGAAATCAAGCCAGCCTTTTCTACAGAGGAATGTGCCTTTAAAATAAAAAAAACAGTAAGAACTCAAGCTCTGAGGCTGAACAGCTGTGGTAAGTTATGGCTTTATGAAAGACAGTGGTGGCAAGAAAGACAGAGATAACGACCTTATTGTAATCCATATTAATACAAGTCTGAAAGCATCTTCTTTGTGAGTAACTGTAAGAAATGGTACACTGTAATTCCAAAGAATGCTTCATTTATTTGGGTACTAGTTTCTAAAATATAATGATAGGCACCCTCATCTTGTGTTTGGAGGGCCATTTATCAAAACTCAGCTCTTAAAGGAGCCTCTAGAAATTCATCAACCTCTTTTTATTCCCTCCTCTCTGCCATAAGAAGATAAATCCCCTGAAGTGTGTTTACTTCTGGATAGAGCAAAACACCTACAAGAAAAAGTCCTTTTAGATATACTCAGAGAGAATCAGCATGAGTGTCTCTCCTGTGGCAGTTTTCCCAGGGAAATAGAATTGTTCAGTTCAGGAGGCCAAGGACAGAAGAGGTTTGCTGGCAGAGGCCAACAGTGGAGCCCACAACCAGGAGCAGAATTTAGGTAACAATGCCTTGAGCATGCCTGTCTCTGAGGGGAAGGAGGCTGGGAAGAAACACGGCATGAAGCAGCATGAGATCAGCACCTAGTTCCTGGGGTAAGGCTTTGTGAAAAACAGGAAGGAAGTGCAGAAGTCAGTCATGTGAAACAAACCCTTCAGGACTGCCAAGACCCTAAAAACCTCACCTCACACTGATTTAGTTTCCCCATCTGCAGAAAGGAGCAGTAGAGGGTCTGGCTGATGCTTGTAAGGCATTCCTGTGTTTTTCTCTTTGTACAGAAATGCGACCTCACATGGCATAGGCTGAGTGAGACAACAGAAGCAATTTGTTTTCCTTGTAATCACAAGAACCTACTTGATCAGATGCATAAGCGATGAGGCGAGAATTGAGCGAGGACTCATCGGCCTCTGGCTCAGAAACCTTCATCTCCAGAATTTTGTTCTTCCTTGCTGCCAGCAGTGCAACCAAGGTTGATTCGCTCACAGTGCTCTGCAAAGACATTGCTCATTTACTGCAACTGCTACTTCGTTGTTATTTTGCCAGGGATCTGCTGAAATCAGTGAAGTGCCCAGCTGCCCACCGGCTCTTTTATTCCCTCTCCTGCTTTTCTCTGACGCAGGGGAGAGTCATTAGCTGATGAGCAGCTCCCTGGGCCAGCAACACAAAACAAAGCCTTTTAACTGCTGCATATTTTAATGTGCAGCACCGATTTCTGGGGAGTAAATAAATCACATTTTCCTTTCGTTCTACAGATAAAACAATTTCCCATAAAACTACAAACATGAGCAAAGCCCCTTCTAACAAAGATGCAGCCCTAATTCCAGGGAACTCTTGCTTAGGCCTTCCAGAAGGAGGTGACGGTTCAGGCCTTGATCTTGCACCTCTCAGAGACAAAAAGTAGACAAGAGAAAAAGGAAAAATAATTTCTTGTCTGGCTAAGGACTGTGGCAGAAGGACATTGACAAGGATTCCTTCTCTAATTATCTAAGAATCACTTTAGCGAAAAATCTGATGTGAAACAGATTGGAGAAATAAAATCTGACTTTCATTTTTCCTTACAAAGACCACAAGAATACCTGCTGTTTGTCCATAACACAGCACTAAAAGCAATAGCAGTTTCTATTCTATATCTTCTACATTTAATACTAAAATTTGGGAAAATAATGCCAAATTGGGATTCAGACCCATACAGAAAACTTTGTTGTTTTTTCCTCTGTCAAAACTATCACCCAGAGAGAAATTCACTTGAAAACAAAATGTTGATGAGGCCATCTCTAATCTCCCCTACCTGTAGCACTCCTCCACCCACACTGTCAGGATGGTGGTGCAGGAATTTATCTGGAAGGCCCAGCATTTTAGCCAACCAATCCATCACATTCATTTCCAGTTCTGTACAGGCTGGGCTGGAGGCCTAGAAAAAAATTTTAAAAAGAGAATTAGGCTGTAATTCACCCTGGGCGCTGATCCCTCGTCCAACTGAGAGCTAAGACAGCAATGAGCTAATCTGATACAGCTACATGGAGACCACACCCATCAATTTCTTACAGGTTTGTGAGCTTCTGCTTTCCTACATCTGAAAATCTGGGCAACTTTGCCACTGGGGAAAACACTGGCTTCAGAAACTACTGCAGTGTGCAGAGTCATAACCAAGTGGTGCTGCGTAGCTGCTGCAGGAGGATACAAAACACGCAGATATTCTGGGCCAGGCCACCAAACAATTACTTTCAGAAGAGGAAAAATAGGAAACAGGTTCTCTCAAAGCAGCAGGAGAACTGGAGTGGAGCCCAATCTGGCCTGCAGTCATGGATGGTGGCTGGTCTATTGCCTCCACTGCTTGTATAACAGTCTTGGCACTGAGACTAGATGACAAGGAACAATGCTCACAGTGGGATATGCAAAGAATTTGAAAACAGACATTTCTAGTATATTTCTTCATTCACCTCTTACTACTAGGTAATGTTTGTTCTTACATATTCTTTTGGGTTTTTTTTTAAAGTGACAATTTTCATTTATGCAAACAACATATAGTTGGTTAAAACAAACATTATACTTACTCAGAGAACAAGAAAGAATGACTATGACCTGCTCTAGCATATTACACACAGGAGAGGAATGTCAAAAAAAGCCCCAAAAAATTTACCCATGTGAATCCCAAGCAGTTAATTGCATCAGCCAACATATCTCCAAGGAGTGAAGGCCAGGAAGTTAGAGCTGGAAAGTAGGCATGCATGTGTGGACTTTGCCAATGGACTACCTAGAATAGAATTATGTAGAAGTTAGGTCTGAAATCTGCATGAGATGTGGTGGTTAGTATCTGTTTGAAGTGAGGGAAAAGGATTACAGCAATATAATATGTGCAACTATACATCAGCTAGCAGAAAGCTGCAGAGATAATATCAGCAGGAGAGCAGATGATAACACTGTGTCATTAATAGATAAACTGCGAATAACAGCAAAAGCATTTATCTGAATTAAACAGGCATAGATTCTGAACAGGAAAGAATGGTGTGCCATGTTTGAAAGACCAGAGTCAGAAAGATTTATCAAAATATTTATCTTTATAAAGGGAATCCTTGCAACTAAGTTGCTCATTTTCTCGAACAACAGCTTGCCTTTAGCTACACACAGCAATTCACAACTATGTAAACACTTCTATACACCTGAAGGAGCTTGTGTGTGGGACACCAGCATAAATCCATGTAATCTGATTGCCTCTCCTACATCAGATCAAGTTTCTGCAAACATCTATAAAAAAATTTGAAAACACACTTTGAAAAAGCTTCTTACATAAAACATGTAATTTAGTAATAGGAACTCCCTTAGCAGAATCTGCAGTATTTATGTACAAGAGGAAGTAGATCTTTACATTCAAAGTGCAGGAGACAAGTCTTGTATGTACATGAAGTTGCGCAAGAGTTGTTTCACCTTGCTCTGCCCGAGTTTCCACATCTCTGAAATTGAGATTATATGGTTCAGCAGGTAGAGACATTGTGAAGTTATTGATTTTCTGACACTGAAGAAATTGTTTGTGAATTTGTTTTCCCATAAGCAAATATGAATTATATACAAAGGACTTAAAAAATACATCCACAATCTAACCCCTAAAATTATAGTTAGGAACACAACTGTGGACATAACATCTACAAGATTTATTCTACATTTTTGGGTACTTTACTTATTTAGAAGAATGTTCTGCAGAACCTGTGCATTCCCAGGATTAAGTGTTCACCCCAGGTAGTAATGGCTTTTTATACTTTATTTCTTACCCCTGGCATAATAATCTTCTCTATGTCTCCAAAGATGTTGTCCCAGCTGTCTGGGTCCATTGGGGCAGCATCTGGCAGCTGGGCTCTCATGTAACCTGGCTGTACATCAGGAGTCACCCGTCTCTCTCTCACATTGCTCAGGTACTGGCAGATATAATCCACCATCTCTTTCCCTGCAAGAGGAAAACCAGTGTTTTCAGTTTCACTTATGGAAAAACTAACTGGCAGTACCAGCACTCCACACAATCTGTCCTTAGCATTGGACAGGGATTCCATTGGCATTGGAATACTGCTCCCAGCTCCCCCCTGCTACACCCTACTTGTCCCATCTAATAATGTAGGGACAGTTTCTAAAACAGGCTCCCAGGGGTTTTTTTCTGTGTCATCATTGAATAGTTCAAATGGACCCTTAAAACACAATCATGGTACAAGTACAGTTTGTGTGGTTACTGAAAGGTTAGATTTTCTTGCCTGCAAATTAACTGAAACTGCATTTCACAGGAATTTTCATAATGTCCTACACTTCCTTGTCATTACAGCACACTCCCTTTTGTGTCCTCTGAAATCAGCTGCATAGCTCCACACCTTTTCTCCACTTTCTAAGGCAATCTCCTCCAGCCCTGGAACCAAAGTTGGCTCTCTATCTGCAGAACTGTCCAAGTATCACTGCAGTCTCAGGGTGTCAGCCAGGGAAGAGCCACTATGCATAAAACCCCTTAGCACAAGTTTATTCAGAATTACAGCTTTGCCACAGCACCTTCGATGCAAGACCAAAAAGGCTAAGTTACCCACATACTCGAAAACCATTAATTTAAACTCAACCCTGGGACACATTTTTGCCTCAGCAGATCCAAGTCTCAAGGACAAGTGCACAAATAAAGAGTGGATAGCCCATACTAATTTTGGGTACCACTCGCAGCCCTACAACAGCTGATCTCTCACCTGTTTGTAAGAGCCAAGGACCACTCACCTCTCTGTCTGTACTCCTCAGGCTCCATACTGATTCCTTAGAAATGCACCTCTTCAAACCCGGGCCACAACCTTTTGGGAGCTGTGGTCAGTTTGGTCTGGTGCCCTGCCAGCTGCTTCCCCCTTTATAGGTCCCTTTATCTCTCAGACTCACGCATTCTGGAAAAGGTTTAACAGGCAGGTTATTGGTGAGTGTTTATCTAACTCCTCCCAGCTGAGGGTTTTTACAATCTCTCATGTTCTCATCTGTGCTCTTTTGATGTGTAAGATAGTGTATCACTAAGAGGAGCTGCCTCTGCACTTTCCCATTTTCAATCAATCTTTCAGAAGTCTCCCAGTAATCCATGCCATGAATATAAGGCACATTAACATGAGACTTGTGGGAGAGAAGAAGCTCAAGAGCTTTCAAAACCAAATAAAAGCTAGCAGATGTTACGCCAGCACACCCAGCTACTGTGCTAGCAGTAGCCATTAAAACAAGGCACCAGCACAGAACAGATTTGACACAGCAGACAGGGACTTTTCCTAAGAATTGTTTTGAGAACTCTTTTTTTTCCGAAGAAAAGAGTATACCTACATCCCCACAAGTCTTCAGTCCTTATGCTGTCAGTCCCGTGCTGCTAGAAGGAAAGGCTTTACAGTTATTGCCAGTTCCAGAATTACAATATGAAGCAGCAATGATCCTCTTTGTGGATTTCCTGCCCTTCAGATCAGAGCAGGTTACACTAAGCAGGGTGATGTTCACCCTAGACCACTGAGCTGGGAAAATGCATCTTTTCCCCTCACTGTGCTTGCTTTTCTCCCAAATGATATGCATAAGCACTGGGATTTAGTCTTGTCTCTCCAGAATTCCTCCAAGCCCTCCACCTGGACTGTTCTCAGTTTGAAAGAATAGCCTTATAGATTGCCTCTTGTTCCAGTTTTAGGCCCTGAAAACACATCCTGACCTCTCTCTGGCAGCACAATCTTTGACACTACTCGATGTTGAATCCTTATCATCTTCACTTGCTCTGCACTGCACCAGGCAGCCCTGGGAAAAAAAGAGAGGTAGGACTTGTGGACTAAGCACCAGAAAGAGAAATGATTTCAATATATACAATATATTCTTGCCTATTTTTGCCATACCCTAGGCTCCAGCTTAGGGCTGGTCCTGCTGGAGACAGGATGCCAGGCTAGGCAGTCCCTGTGTCTGATAACCTGACAGCAGTTTTGCTGCTCTCACACAGAGAACTGGCTGCCAGAGCAGCTTCCATTCTCTGCCCCATGTACTCTAATGCAGCACAAACACTTTCATAGTTCTAGAAAGTTTTTACGTTTTTCTCACAGCACACTGTCTACAGAACAGTGTGAAACCTTTCCTAGTTTCTGCTGCAATTAGATACAGAAGGAACTGTTTTATAGATACGAGAAAGATGCTCTGACACACACACATCAGATTAATGTATTGAAATAAAAAACCCCAAATTGATAAAAAGGCATTGAGAGAAGTGCAAAAAACTACTATATGCATATTCATGTTTTACCTCATATTGCTCTGGAAACATTAGGAAAAAAGCAACAAGCTGGCCACACACTTAATAGGAATTTATGAACATCTCTTGGCTGTACTGTAAATGATCCCATAAAGGGGAACAAGGTAAGAAGGGACAGGCATCAAGCACAGGACCGACTCAAAAAGAGCCCGAAGTTCTCAAAAACTGTGATTTTAGCTCATTAAAAGTGATTAATATGCTAATATATATGGACATCTGTTCAAAGAAACAGATGGTAGCTAATTACATCTATGTTTTTAATTTGGAACAGCAAAAAAGGAACAATATTTTTAACAATGTTTTCAGAGCTCAACTATACAACAAATATTTCATATAACATATACCCTACACTTTCGCTCAAAGGTGACAGTTTCACTGGGTTGGTCTCTTGTTCTGTGCAGAAGAGAACAAACAGCAGGTCCTGTTCAGAACTAAAATAAAATAGGTGATAATGGATTACAGGTAGAGTAAATATTGCTGGTGATAAATAAGGTTTTGTTATAGCTACGCTGCACTCAGAAGGGTTTTGTTATGGACAAGGAGGAATAGAATATTTGCTCACAGGAAACAGAATGAATGGAAAAGGTTCATTTCATTGTTTGCTATCAACATCTGCTGTCACAACCGTGGGAAACTCTCCACTTGGATGTGAACGTTGCCACTATCACCGCTTAGACTAACACTGCCACTCTTATCATTATTAAGAAATCACAGAGATGACACTGTTGTTAAGTTTGTGGGATGTGAGGACACAAACATTATTTTGATCACAGAATAATTCACTGGAGCAATGCCTAAGCAGCACATTTCCCTTGACTAACTGGTTCCTCAGTCTGCTACTGACATAATGGATAGTTCCCGAAAAAACCCCTAAAACAGAGCAATTTCCAGTTAACCACTGCACAAGGTTTGCTTCAAGTCCTAGTTCCAGCACGATATCCTTGAAAACAATTCTTCTAAAACCCACCACCATAGATTTTTCATCTTTTGATTATTTTTAGACCGAATTTGCCGCTCAAAATCAAATTTACCAAATATATAACGATACGAAGATATTTAGAATTTTTCCTAACTGCCAAATCTATAAACCCAAGTAAAATTTTGACCTGTTTGACAAAGTTTAGTACAGTACAACGCAATTCTTTCCCCATTCCTCCCTCCTACCATTTAAGGCCATTCTATGCCCAAAACTGGTTTTTTATGTTTTTCCAGATGCCTAACACAGAACAGCTTTGACCTTCTCATTCACACACAAACCAATTGAATTGATTCTACACTATATATATGTGGAAAAGATATTTAATTGTAAAATAGAAAAAGTAGGCCAGAGTACAGTTTTAAGGGTAATTCTTCCGTGTACAGTATAGATAAACCAGACTTTTTGCTTAAGTTTATATAAACAATTCCATAAAAGCAGTGAACATGGAACAACAAAGCAAAGCACAAAGAGTTTTATCTTACAAAAAACGGATCTGCACAGTAGTTCAAAATTTAATGTAACACAGCACTGAACAATCTTAAGGCAGCTCAGTCTAAGCACAGGACTAGAAGCCAGGAACTCCTGAGATCCATTCCCAGGTGACCACAGGTTCACGTGGTGTTAAGCCAGTCATTTACCACTCCCTCGTGTTGCACTTATACCAGTTATAGAATTGAGACAGTAACACTCACTTACCTGCCTCAGGCAGTGCAGTAAGGTTCTTTAAAAGATTTTACAATGCTCTGAAGATGTAACGTGCCATATAAATTTTAAGCATAATAGATCACTGCACAGACACACACAAACACAGTATCACAGTGAGGAACAATGATGCTGGATAGGAAGAGCATCACTACAACATAAAAAAATTACTTGTCCAATTGCGTAATTAAAATGCAAAAGTCCGTTAAAAAAAATGTGTCACTGAAGTAATTTCAAGGCTATTGGGGAAGAGAGATCAATGGGGATATTCTAAAATAGCTGCTGTTTGTGTTCCAGTGGAGACGTTCTTTTCCATTCATTACTGAACTTTACAATGTTTGTACAGGAAAATTATAAGACACATGAAGTGAAGTTTCAACGCCTCCACTACCAAATTTTGCCTCTTAATATGTAAATTAAGATACTTTTTTTTGTTCTTCTTAATTACAAATTACATTCTTCCGAGAAATATACCATCCACAATAAAACTGGCTGCTAGCTTACTTCAAATGACCTATAGGCTAAACATTTTTCTCATATTTTTCTCATCTTTGCTGAAAAATACCTATGCAAGATGTATGTGTAGAAATTATAAAAACATGCAGCGTATGTACAAACTGAAAAGTTTAAAAAATATTAGCTTCATATACATGTAAATCTACTTGGATATATCTGAAATTAAATATAAAAATTTCACCACCTAAAATAAAAAAAAAAAACCAAAAATGGTTTTCAGAGAATCTGAGACAACTACTTAAAGCTGTACAAGGATTTCCACCTGGAAATGTCTTATTCAGAGAAGTTGTTTGAGTTATTAGTTGTTATCATGTAGAAATAACTGTTAATTAATTTTGTCACATAATCAAATTCCAAATTGTCAGCTTAAATCAACATCACCCTTAAAACTGTTCTGTTTTTCAGAAGTTAGATTCATACTAAAATCAAAAATTTCACAAAAACATTGGCTTTTCATGTTTCTGGATCCCTTCAAAAAGATTTATCAACTCATTTTGAAACTGTAAAAAAACCAACTATTTACAGTATTTCATTTTAAATACTTTTCACAATTTCTAAATTCAGAGTTTTTATGTTACAAGAAATTAATCAGAGCTCACGGCTTAAGTCCAGTTATCAACTTGTAGCATCTTCTCTATCATGAGATCCCATGGCTGTACCTATATAGCGTACAGTTCAAGATTGTACTGCAGGTTTTTGAAAGTAACAGGCTTTGCAGTGTGTTCATTTTTTATTAAACAGCTTCTTTATTAGTCTGGAGGCGGTTCATTGCCTCTAACTTCTGCCGATAGGCCTCTGCTTCTTGTTCCTTCTTTAGAAGCTGCTGACGATATTTTTGTGCTTCTCTGTTTGCCTCATCCAGCTGTTTCTGAAGAGTTTCTCTTTCCTATTAGAAACAGAACCAGCAATATTTTGTCAAATAAGTATCAAACACAAGTTAAAATGGCAAATACTTTTCCTTTACATGCAGTTCAAGTGTTAGGGTATCGTGTAGAAACTGTTCAGTTCTTACTCGGGCAAACCTGTATGAATGCTGCTGTGCAAATTTAGACCCCAATTATCACAGCAGCCAACTCCCCCCATGGGGCTGGAAGTGTGGAGACAGTAAACCCGAGTCTATTGAGCTGCAAAGGTACCACGCAAGTCGTCCTCAAAAAAGAGCTAAATAAAAAAAGTGGAAGCATGGTGATTAAATACTAACAGAATATATTAGCATTTCTCCAATGATTCAATTCCTATTGTTACTTTTTAAAGTTGGAATCTAATCTAACAGGCTTGTCCCTTGCTGTTGTATTTCTAATCAGACAGTACGATGACAAACTGTTACCTATCAGCCATCTGCACTGGAGAGTGTCAGCTGCCCACTGACCAAAGCATAGACCCAACTATTTCTGAACAGTAATCAATACTCTGCAATCCAGAGGTCTAATTTCATCCCCAAGGACACCATATCTTAATGAATTAACAGGCAATTAGCCAGATAAGCTTTTTTCCTTTTAAAAGCAGCAAGTAAAGAAAGCCTTGAGTAACTGCAGAAATCCTGCATACAAGTTTGTTGGGGATGGATATAAAATGGTTTCCAAGCAAAACAATATGGGAAATGCCACTTCCTCTGAAGCTGCCTTAGGAACCAAGGAGAACGCATTTCCATCTCCAGTGATGTAGGTACTGTCATTTTGTCTGATGTTGCTCTGAGCCCAATTGAAAAAGCAATTTGCTTGGGAAATAGTTTTGATCAAATATTCAATCAAATACCATTTCATTAAAGTGCATCATACTTTTATGAGTAAGGCAGTATTGGATTTAAAATCATTCTTTCCACTATAATTATTACATAGGAACAGGAAGGAAGGTTGCCAGAGAAACAAGCCATCTCCCAGAAAAACAAAACTTAGCAAAAAACTGAGGTCCAGTGAAAACAACTTGTCTTTTCACCATATTCCCCTCCCAGCAGTTCAGTATTACATTCCCATTTAATACCTCTAACAGCTGTTAAAAGTTTCAGCCCCCCCCACTCCCGTAAGAGCATCCCTGTTCTTCACCTCTGATGCACTCACATATTTTCACGGTCAGAAAAATACAAAATAGTCTGCCTCCCTTCTACTTGCTACTGTTCTCAGTACTTGTCACAGTCACATTTAGCAGGCACATGTCAGCTGAATGTGCTGAAATACAATGACAGAGGTGGTCAAATCATTGCTAACAGCAGCACCTGTACAGCAAAAACAACAGGTGAAGGAGATGTTATTAACAGGTTATAAAGAGACTAGCTAGAACACAGAACAAACTCCAGTGAGTGCAATTTGATTTTCCAAGGGGCTTTAAGAGCTGAAGGCAGCAGGCTAGGGTTTGCTTCATTCAGAGCATATGCTAATAAAATGAGAGCTCATCTGATTTTGCTTACTTATTCAAAAAGGAAGTTCAGCTTCCACTTCTGAAAATTTGGATTCTTGCTTTTAAGGCAACTTTACGAATGGTCAACCCACGTAGCAACTAGCCTGACAGATGCCAAATGAACAGCAGAGCCTACACCTCAGAGGATCTGAAACACACCAATGATCCTTTAGCACCAGCCCAGCCAAAACATACTGCTGTTTCCAAAAGTTCCCTCTGTTGTATGAGGGGACCAACAGCTTATGTAAAACAGCCTCATGAATTAGTGTTGGTGAACAGAGCTACAAGACAATTCCCAAGGAATTAGTCAAAACAGTTGGTCCTTCCACATGTGGAAAGCAGCCTTTCCTTTTTGAGGGCTGGGATATACTGAGCTGGGCTTTATCTATCCCATGAATTAGTCTCATAAAAAACCATCGAAACCTTAATACTGGCAAGAAGCAAAGCTGCTCTATCTACTGGCCTGCAGAGAAATAAGACCCATTGGTAGTTCACTGGCCAGAAATCCTGTGGTGCATTACAAACAGCAAGGGGCTATCCCTGCTATGGAATGTGTGCAAACATTTGGGGACAGAATCACTACTGTGGAGTGGGGGCACACTGCAAACACTCGGAGGTGAGGAGGTTCTTGGACCACATCTTAAGACTGTTTCCCACAGGAGAGAGAACTAAAGCTGTGTACCCAAAACTAGTACAGCACGTTAAGAAAATAAGGAAAAAACCCAAGTCTCTGTGGCACGGCCAGAAGATAAAACCAGTATCTGCTAGACAGACTACCAATTCAAAGCATGTACTAATGTCCAGCAGCTAACAGGTGTGGTTTTTAGACTGTCACAATCCCAACAAACAGAAGGAGTTAAGGAACTGAAGCCAACTATTCTGTGTGACTCGGCAGTGGAAAGAACCCAATGCTTCTGGAGGAGCAACACATATCTACTGTGAACTCAATGGTCAAAATTCATTCCCTAACTTTGGCACCTAGAATAGGGAGGACTGTATCTGATCTACCAGTTTCATCAAACCCAGAAACTGTTCTTGAGACATTCATTACAAGCAAAAGCGTTCTAAAGATCTGGAGTCCTTTTGTATCACCTGCCCAGGTAAAAATCAAATTAGAGGATTCTCAGTGCTCTAAAGAAACCTTCCATTTCACCAGGGAATTTTCTTCATTACATATAAGTTTTCTTAACAGTCTAACATTGACAATAGGAACACCTGTAACTAAAATAACAAACCACTCATTTAAACAATACAAAGACCCAGGATATGAATCCATGAACATAATTAGTTTACAATTATTAATTTTTTTTACTCTAATGAAATGATTGTCCTGGTTCTAATGCGTGTCACCTTTCAAACATGCAACATGGGAAAAACAGTCAAATTAAAGAATGAAAATAAAAACCACTACATGTTAATGAATTATGCATGAAAATGAAAAACAGAGTATCTGTGTGACAGGGTTTTTTTGCTGCCATCCCATGTTTAAAATATCAAACTGCTTAGGAAAACTGCTGTCACTCTTCAAAATGAGCTGAAATGTTTGAACTTAACAGACCCAGAATAGAAAATTTAAAAACACCCCTTCAGCTTTAGTCGTTCCACAATACTTTCACAGGAAACTTTGTCACTTCACCCGGATGGGAGGATTTTCAACTTACAAAAACTTTCAAACTACAGTTAACTGTTCACACATTATGAATTTAAAACAGCTGAAAAAAGCATTCAGCCTTGAATCAAGTCTTTGTAATAAAATAAAGGAATGAATTAGCATGAGGCAAAGAAAACAAACAATAAAGGTTTTCTGTATTTCCATATTCTAAAATATTTTTAAAATATTTTAATGAGGGGAGGGGTCTCTCTCTCTCCAAACTCAAATATCTACCACTGTCTGTGATGAAGAAATTTGAAGTGAACCAACTTTATGTGCACTTCTTTAATGCCACTGCTACTGAAGTAAGGTAGCACCATACCCCTGTGAACCACAACAAGGCCCCTAAAGTCAACTGGCCTTCACACAGAGGCAGAGGTCTGCTTGTGCATTTCCAGTTGTACAGGCAGGGACAAGAAAGTCATCAGAACTTCCACTTGAAAGTAACAGATCAAGTAACTCATCTAAACCAACTTCTTTCAATATTTGAGAAATACGTTTAACATATATAAATGAAACTGGTAATCCCCTTAAAAGAATTATTGGTATCGTTATATCAATTATCTGTAATTAGGAACAGGTCAATTTATCCCTTAACCAATCTGGATTTTTTAAAAATTCATTTAACAGAATTACTAAAATACTGTAGGAAATGTAATTTCCTTTATGAATAATTCAGGCAGATTTTTAAAAGTGTGAACAAAAGAAATGCTTTTATTGTAACAGTCATACATTTTAAAAAATGCAGCAAGAAAATTTCAACTGTCAGGATAATCTGTAATGACCACAAAGCTGCAAAGGCCAAAAGTATTGGATGCAACAACTTAGGGACATGGAAAGCAAATGATGAGAGGTGGTAATTATTGTTATTAGACATGGATAACATACAGCACATACTGTACAACAAAAAGTATTCAATTAGGCACAATTTGATAATATGAACAGAAGTTGGAGAATACAACCTTTGATAAATGAAATATCATGGAGTTGACAAAATGAGAACTTACAGTCTAGTCAAAGCAGACAGCAATTTTCATAAACTTTTGACCAAAACTGGTCAGCACAGTTGGAAGTAACAGGAAAAGGAATGAGGTGGTTGACCTTCACTGGCTAGTATAAAAAAAGCTACAATTTTCAACTGAACAGCTACATCCATCTGTCATATAAAAAGGAAAGCATTTTTATGTCTTTTGCAGTATAGTTTTATAAAAACCGGATGGTGCAAAGTTGTGTAATAATAAACCGCTTCGGAAATAAAAAAAAAGGCAGCGGACGCCACACAGATAAAAATTAACAAACATAGAATCTTACTGTTTCACACTTCCATTAGCAGTTATCTAGATACCATGGTTGGAAAGGAAACACTGCTAAAAACGATCTCACAATCAGGACAAGCATGTGGCTGTAACAGAAAGATGAGGGTACACTGCTCTCATTCACTCCTAGCAGAAGGAGTCGAGTCACTCGATAACGTATCAGCACCCAGTTTTAAAAACCAGCTAGTGATCTTCAAGGAAAAACAAAAAAAAATATGTTCTCATATACTTAAACAAGTGTCACTTTTACATGCATGACCACAGGATCAAGCAAAGAGCCCTCCTATTTTCTTTTTACAACAACTTTGTAAAAGATGAATTTCGGTTACAGGAGAGACTGAACAAGTTAAATGTTTCACACACTTCATTCTGTGGTAACACAGAAATTAACCTCCTGAACAACACAAGAACCACAACCAGATACTCAGTCCTGAACACTGTTTAACACAGATCATGTAATATACTCCTTACTTCTATTTCTGCAGACTCCACACGATTTTCAACAATCTCAATGCACTGTCTCTTCACTGGCGGTTCTTCACTTATCACAGTTTCTTCAGCAATGTCTGTTGCTGGAACTGTTAACACTGAAAACATATTTGTACATGTAAATACATTTACTTCAAATAATATTTGCACTATATAAAACTCGTGTTATTTAAGTAATTTTATTAACAGCAAAAAATGCAGATACTTTCGCTTATGAAAACACATTTATATAACAAAATGCACTATAAGCTCAGTGAAAATCTACTAAAAACTTTAGTTGCTTGTATGCTACTAAAGAACTTTAAAATTCCTCATTATTGAGGTCTACAGTAATTAGCTCTGGAGCATCTGCCATTTTTCACAGAGTAAACAGACACGGCAGAGAATTGCAGCAGAGCTACCAGCCTGTCAATTCTAACTTCTGTAGCAGACCATCTATATAATGTTTCTTAAATAAATACTAAATACAAATCTTGCTTTTGTTTTGATTAATACACCTTAAGTAATCTAAAAATGCAGTGGTTATTAACTATGAATAAGAAAAGCAGCGTTCTCAGTAAATTCATACTCTTAATTCCTCACACAGCCATCTGACAAATAAACCTGACTGTCACTTCAGTTACTATCTACACCCACTCACTCATAATGATAATCAGGTGTACTAGCTCAGGCAGACTGTGAACCAAATAATTTGCCTCCTGTATACAACTCTTCAAGCTTCACACTGGAAGTCTTCATGAAGAAACCAGAGAAGGAATCATTTTTATCTAAATAGTGGCAGAGCATCTTTAAAAGAAACCACCCAAAGCATACCCATCACAAAATAGGACTTATCACACTAGCAGCTTCTACAAAGTACATATGGCCCAAAAAAAAAAGTTGTGTCACTCTGGCTGCACTGGTTCTGCCAGTGGTGCTCTAAAAACTTCAGGCATGTAAGAGCTGACATTTGTTCTGTGAAGTACACACTCCATGGGACTTGCACAGATCTCTTCATGCATAAGATTTCTAAATCCAAGCCTCACCTCCCCACAGTACTTCCAGCAAGGCAACAGTGTAAGAATTAGAAGGTGGCTTTTGTTTTACTTCATCTTCTAGTTTTTGTAACAAGTTTGCAAAAAATTAAATTTACTGAAGGCAAAGCAAATAGTTATCACTTTTCTCTTAAATGTCCCATTTCTCCTCCATACAGTTTAATAACTCTTCCATTCTGTCTCCTAAAGCAGAGGCTCAGCTGACATGTGTTAACCCACTGAACTGCAGTGGCTCCTGTCTGAGCCTTTTCTAGTAAAGAATTCATAGATGTACAGAGAATTGTCCAAGCTACTGGCTCCTAACAAGTCATTATTAGTACTGGAAGCACAACAGTTCCTCAAGCTGGAATCATACAAGTGTGCACTCACCTTGCTGCCCATCTGGCATGGTCACAATGATGGGCTGCCCTATGCCACTGGTTGGAATGGAATGCAGGTTACCCAGCTGAATGCCGTCCGTAACTATGGTAATAACCTGCTGACCTCCAGAACTGACCACCTGCTGAATGGCCCCATCCACAGATTCTGCAGTCACAACTTCTTCTGTGGCCACAACTATCAACACATTAGTACAGGAATTAAGTCAATTTATAAATGAAGCTTTTATAATTTCAAATACATTTTGGTACAGCTGAGAAAAAATTTCTTCCATGACTTTCAAAACTTGACCCCCCTGATGAATACTTTACTATATATTATATTTTAAATAGAGTCTTTCTTAAGGCCAACATAAAGCACTCACATTTTGACATAGACATGCAACACCATCCTTGCTCAATATAATAATATTGATATACACCAGTCAAAATTGATGCTTTGGGTTCAGTGTTAACAGCAATTAATTCAGCAAGAACAGGAGCTGCTTTTAAGAACACAAATAACCTTTACATTGTAAGCAAGCTGGACTAAATTACACTAACTGCAGAATAAAAAAAAATTTAAACTTGAAATACTACCTTGAAACTACTTCTCAACCAATGCTTTGCCAGCTGTACCTCAGGACCCAGCCAGATTTCTCTACTTAACATAAGGGTCTTCAAGATGGTAACAGACTAAAGGACCCCTAGAGAATCTTAAAAGTTTTGTCTGTACTACAAGGGTACTTCAAACACAACAACTTTACTTCTTATACAAAGTATGAAACAAGACTTAAGGGAAAGTTCTGCAGAGCTGACATTTTTACACCTTTGAAGAAGAAAGATAAAGCTTAAGAAGTAAAACAAACATTGTATGTATATCATTTTATAGGTAAGAGTGAAAAATTCCAGCTCAACTATCCATTCCAAATTCATGATTCAATAACGAGTATAAAGCCATGAACTCTCACAGTTCTGTATTACTTCTACTAATGAATGTAAGATAAGGAAAGCCTGCATTCAGAACTACAACACATACCCCAGCTTGCACTATATGCTCCAAATGGGTTCTTGTGCTACCATCTTTACTTTTTTAAAACAACAAGATGCTGAGACAAAGAGCAAGATCACTGGTAGCACAATCAAGGAGGGAAATTCAAGAACACTAGCTCTGTATTTTATTTTCAATTTGTCAGGGTAAAAGCAAAGCCTTTGATTTAAATAACAGACATTAGAGTGCTCTCTATCTACAGAGATGAAATTAAAACCCTATAGAGTGTGTTGTGATGTTCAAGATGAGAGAAGGTAGATAAAACTCTGAAGCTTTCATCTTTTAAGTTAATTACAATATAACATACACAGAAAAATCACTCTGTAGTTGAAATAATGACTGCAGACATTGTCTTCTGAAGATCTTTATGTTTAGATTACTGTCCTGTAACACTGCTTAAATATTCACAGAGTGTTTATTCAGGAAACCAAAACAGCAACTCCCACATGAATAAGTGGTGTTGTATTGAACTTGATTTGGCTTCCAAGTACAGGCTCAGCAGCAAGAAAGACCACTGTCACAAAGAAGTCCAAATTGCAAGTGCCAATACTAGGTGCTGTGGCAAACAGCTCTGACCTTTCAGTGTCAAATTCAGTGTTGGGGTTTAGTTCTGGAAGGAAACATTGCTAGAACTTCTTCAAACCTTGAAAGAAAAGGAGAGATTTTGTCTAAAAAGAAGCTACTCTATATAAAAGAAAAATAGCCTCATAAATATGGTAATTATTCCTTCCTTGTTCTCCTTCTGTACTATACCCATAGAATCATTATTTACCACACTACTTCATGTGCCAAAAGAAACTTGAAGTTATGCCCTTTTAATTTATTAAATTAGTTTAAATGACTTAGCTTTCTAACCTGGTGTTTCCGAAGAATTAGACAGTGGAGCTGATGCTTCTGCTAAAGCTGCCAACGTAGCTAATACTGATGTTGATGAATTTCCAAACTGTACAGCAGACACTCCTGTTTCATCTAGAAGGATGAAAAAAAATTAGCTGATAAATTTAAAACCAGCAAAGTCCCTTTTTCTATTTTTATTGCACTGAAACCTCTAACACACACTTCATTTTCAGCAGCATTCTGCTGAGCCAAAATGCTATGCTGAAGTGAAGTTTGTTAAGCAAATGGAACTTCTGATAATTTATCCCTGAGAAGATTGTTGTTTTAGGTATGTACATATTTACAACATACAAAAAACACTGAGGAGGAATATGGTAACTATTCTTACCGATGTTTTTCCTCAAACCTTTTCACTAAATGGTGAAAATCAATGAAAGTATAAAATCCCAGTAGCTACCCTATAGGTATCTAAATACCTGTTCCACTGGATGTATTTGCAGAAGATACCAGACCTGTTAGGTTCACCACCCCTCCAGGTCCGATGATGAACTGCGGTGTTGCTGCGTGTATCGTCACAGTGTCCGGACTCTCGGGATTCGTATTGATTTGGTTCTGCATTGCAATCTGGGAGACAAAGGCAACAACATCATTCCCACTGTAGGTACAAAGAAGTTGTTGACCTTGTGTAAGAGCTCGAATTATTGCACACTGCACACAAACAGGGACAGTGTCCCTCATTATACTCATGCAATACACGTTAGTGGTGTCCTATCTCCAAGTTGGTAAGAATTTTTTTTTTTGTTGGAATCTAAAGACAGAAACTCTCTTGGAGTGAAAGAGTTTAAAAACACACCACTGCTTCTCCCTACCATTCATTGTAAACAGAGAGGACAAGGCCCTTTTGCAAACATGCAAGCTCACATATCTAAAACAGTCTGAAGAACCAAGACTGCTGGGGCAGATACATTGTCATGAAAAGCTGCTCTGACAGCTTAGCAATTGCCATGAAATGTACGTGGCAGTCTTTTTGTCTTTCTATGAATTACTATTAACTTCTATTTACTATACCCTTTCTGCAATAAGGAGGAGGCTAAAGGAACAGACCAGAAGCTCAGACATTTAAAGACATATGCAGGCAACACATTTATACAGTGGCATAATGATATTTTTCATTTGCTTTGCATTCTTTTCTCAGTAAGACGTAACACTTAATATGCCTTTAACAACACTATTGAACAGTGAGCCCACATTTCCATGGAATTATCTATTATAATCCTGATCACAATCACTTCTCCAACAATTCAATCCTATCTTTTTTAATTCTGGAAAAATTGGCATCTCTTCTCTCCTGTTTGAACTCCAATTGTTAGGAAATTAATATCCACATACGAAGCTAACTGAACACTAGGGTATCGTCAAAATATATTATCAGAGTAGGAAGTTAATTGTTTACACCTCTATTGTAAAGAGTCCCCCTAGCTCTGTGTATTACATAAGTCAAATTTAAGAAAATAAAGCTACTTCTCCTTGACTTTGTAGGTGCCAAAAATGTTCTTTGGCCAAGTTATGTTTACTAACAGTAATCTCATTTCCATGTAATGAACTAGGCTGGAGTTTTGCATTATCAATATATGGTGTCACAGCTGCTATATGAAAAGCTTAGTTTATGACATGTGCAAATACTTTGCTGTAAGTTAATATGAGGAATTAAAAGTTACCTGTAATATTTCTGCTATGTCTTCATTTCCATTGTCTACTGCAATATCTAATGCCGTTTTGCAAAATTTACTCTGAGCATGAACATCTGCTCCATACTTTATCAAGAGTTCTACAACTTCTTGGTGGTGATGTTCAGTAGCCCAGTGAAGTGCAGTCATTTTGAGCATGTCCTTCGCATTGACATCAGCACCATGCTACAAACAAGATCATTGCATAAACTGTGTCATTAGAAATATCTGAATTAAATAATGCTGGTCACAGAATGAAGCCCAAAATTGTCTTTCTCCATCCGGAATGCCTTGTTATCTTACATTTACGCATTTATTAAAAGTAATCCAATCTAACTACCAAATACATTATTTACCTCAAAAGGATTAAAGATTCCCTAAAACACATCTTGCTTCTAAAATCTGTTACTAAACACAGTATCAAATTAGGGAGTATTCTTATTTTGAAACAGCAGTAAATAATTCACCTGAAATCATGATGATTTTAATGTTAAAATAAATTACAGTTCAATTGGAAAACAAAGCTCCCAATGCACACAGTTTAACTATTCATATAATTTCAATCTCGGTTTCATGACTAAAATCAAATTGCAAATATCTGATCATAAACCATTGCAACAACCCCACTTCAGACTTGTTTCAGCAGTTCTCACCTTAAGTAAGACTTCTACTATGCTGGCATGGCCTTCTGATGCTGCCATATGTAATGGAGTTCTGTCCACTTTGGTTCTGGCATCCCGACTTACACCTGCTCGCAGCAACACTTCTGTGGTGGAGTAGTGTCCATACTGTGCTGCGAGATGAAGTGGAGATGTTCCCAACTGCAATGGAACACAAAACATGCAGTTCTAACAGATGTCAGTATGAAGCATTTCTTCTTACTCTGAAGCTACCAGACCCAGGTGTCAAGCCACCACTTCAAAACCATTTTCCCTTGCAGAGGAAAGAAGCTGTTAGGGCTTTTACAGAATATGAATGGGGGAGGGAAGTTTGTTGTTGCTTTCTTTTTACTGTGTTTTTTCTGTCTTTTTGAAGTGTAACATTTCAAGGAGCCTAACCCCATTTTTAGCGTTGGTCAACAGGGACCCTTGGAAGTCAATTAAGTCCAATCTCCTGCTCAAAACAGAGTTAATTTGAAAGTTAGGTCACTAAGCGGATTAAGGCTCTTAAGAGCTTGTAAATGCCCTAGGAATTTTGGGTACCTGATGTCTCTCTACAACCTATTAAAAAATCAGCACCTCCAAAAGACAACGGGGTACCCCCACATCAGGGAACTCTCAGCTGCACACAATAGGTAGCTATGAATGTTTTCATAATTCAGACCTCTTGCTATACTAAGTGCATAAACGCAATAACTAGGAGGATGATTGCTGCTTTTTCCCATTAACCACTCCAAAGTTCATCTTAAAAGTCACCAGAATGAGCTCATTCACAGTCTGTTACTAAAATCAGTAGGAGGTCAGATGAAGAAACAGACAATTTTAATTTTGAATCAGACATTAGATGATGTGACTGCAGAATTCCAAGAAGAACTGTAATATAAATGCTTAATTGTAACTATACTATTTCTTTCCTCGGGTGAAAAAAGCAGACGATTTACTTTCCCCACTGCAAAAGTTTTCATTACCCAGTCTGTGGTAAAAGGTGCTCCATTTGCCATCAAAATGCGAACTTCATCATCTTGACCTGCTCGTGCAGCTTCTAAAAGTTTCTTTCCCAAATCTACTAGTGACATCTAGCGAAGGACATAAAGGAATATAAACACAAAATAATAACATTAATACTATTTTAAGTACATACATGTTGCCTTTTTATTATTATTGTTTCCAAACTACTCTGAAAAGTCAAAAAACTGGAGTTGGCATTTTAGCCATGAGAACAAGCTTTATTGATTGCAATAAGCAGTTTGATTTTAGAATTACTTTTGCCAGCCAAACAGAACTTTGGCAGAACAGGACAGCAAAGATTTCAGTATTACAATACTGTAACCACAGTAGCTGAAAAGTTAAACAAAATTTAAACTGAACTGGATGTACATTTCTTATAGCAGAAGGTGGTTTAAAAGCTCTCACCTGATACTGCAACCTTTGTCCAGCTCTCACATGGTACTACATCGTGGTCGCTATGTTATACATCCCAAGGCAATACATCCACTTACCCAAAATGCCTACATGTATTTAGGAGGTACCACTACGTAAATGCCCTGAGACAGATATGAAACACAACACCTTTCTAACATCTTGTCCATCACTATTTTTGTTCACCCTGAAATATAATTTCTGTATCCCCAGATGCAAAACAACACAATAAGCATATTGCACTACATACAACAGATCCGTGAAATAGAATCTTTGCCTGGAAACAAATACTACTACCTGCTTTAACTGTCTACAGTTACTAAAAACATGTTAAGTGCAAAGTTTTGAGACATGACTGAGATACTAGCTGAAAAACTTTCACATCATGATTGGATAATCTCTTTTACACCAAAGTTCCATATAGTACTTCCAGTAATACATGTAGACAACTCACACCTATCTATTTCTGTTGCATCAAAGGTTTCCTAGAAACACAACTTTTTAACTCACCCCATTTCATACTTGCTATTAAATTGGTTCGGTAAAAAAACTCAGAACAAAACCGTAACTTATGCTACTAACCAAAATACACTACTAACATTCTAGTATACCTACATCTATGTTTACCACTACCAGGATGCTAAAAATGGAATTGCTTTCATCAGTTTAGTTTCCAGTCACAAGCAAAGTTAAGCCTGTATTACTAATAACAGCAGTTGTGAGGCCATGCAGCCAGTGAAGAGAAGTGAAGTGAAGTGAAGAGTATATAGGTTCAGGAAAGAAATCCCATTAAACATACAAATCTATCACAAAAACAATATATTTAGAAATTTTTCTGTCCCTGGCTCAACTGGTGCATTGCTCAATAAACTGAAAGCTATTGACTTTGGAAGAAACTAGAAAGGAGACCAAATACTGCAAATGCAGAACTCAACACATATCGGTAGGGCCTTGAACTAGAGCAGTTACCTCTTTGTCTACAGAACTGACTGCAGGCAGCAATACCCTGTCACCAAAATACTCCATTTATGTCCATCCTTCTAGTACACATGGACACACTGGTTTGTCTCCAGCCAGAAAAGGGAAGAGAAGCAGGAAGGTGGCAGGACAGGACAAATACTGACAATGGGAAAAGGAAGGAAAAAAGGAGCACAGTCAGATGCAGAGGAAGGGACAACTGCTGTCTCTCTTCCATAAAGAAAAAGAGCAAAAGAGAAAATCTAGGAAAGATCCTGAGGAATGGAATAAGAGAAAATCTGTCATACTTGTTAAAGAGAGACACTAGAAGTAACAATATAAAATATAAGACAAGAGATGGCATTTGGCAAGTGCAGCAGTGAAATGAAGGAATAGAGCACTCCCTTTATGTGGCTTTTTTTTCCCCCGTGGGGATTGCTAGTTAAGGAGGAAAAGTACGCACATGGACACACATCCTTTTTCCGGTGCTCTAACATCACTGCATCAAGGCCCTCAGAAGCAAAGGAAAGCTGGAACTTAATTCAAAGTACTAGTTATGAACTAGCTCAGAAAGACAACTACCCATTTTCCTTATATTTATTTTTGTTTTAAACAGCAGTAGAGCAAAGGAACAAATAAAATCTCATTTTGTAATTGCAGAATAATTAAGGTTGAAGGGGACCTCTCAAGGTCACCTAGTTCAATATCCCAGTCAGATCTGGCCCAGGGCTCAGTCCTGTTGAGTTCTGAATGTCTCTCTACGGATGAACATCCCATCACTTCTTCAGCCTCATTCCAGGGTCCAACCACCCTCATGGAAGAGCTGCCTTTGGTGTATACCCATCTTCCTCCACTAACCAAAAAGACACTCATGGTAACAAGCTTGTACTCGATGTCTGTTAAACAGGTGAATAGGTGAATGAAATTAGTCTGTACATTTAACAGCCTATTCACAACTCACTGACTACATCTATACACTACTGAAATGAACTGCAAAGTTGTTATGAAAACCCTACGCAGCAAAGTCAAACCACCTCCCAAACAAAAATCAATTATGGTGGCCTCAAAATACCAGTCTCACTCCCAGGAGCTGTTAGGGACAAACTTTAAATCAACACATTTTCAGAGCCTCCCTGAACTACTACTGTGGAGCACAGTCAGTGAAAGCACACCAGTTCTCTTCCAATGCAAAACTAAACAGCTTTATACTTCACTTGATAAAAAATGTTCTAATCAAGGAAAAAAATAACCTTTCCTTGCCGCATATTCCTTACATTAACCAACATTCTTTCAGTTGATATAAAGTGTTTGTAGTTTAAACAAGCACAAAGCATCACACAAGTTGGTATATCCCTCATAATGTAGAATTTTAACTTCAGTTAAAAGAGAAATGAATTAAGTTTCAGTTCTCATGGGGTACTTGGAAGCATGCTTGGGCCATCTAGTGGAAAAAAGAAAAAACCCCAGCAAAATTACACTGTTCAACTAAAAGAGTAAAAATCCCATTATGTGTCACTAATGCACTACCAGCAGCAAATGAAGAGGCCTTTCCAACAAAGCTCATGCACGTTTAGTCACTCTTAACCAATGAATACCAGCACTCACAAAATTTCTCAAGAGTAGTCAACCCAAAGCTCATTTCCACCTGGCAGTTCTCCATTCTAAGGACCAGTACTGTAAGAAATCCCTGAGTAACAACATGCCCAACTCCCCCTGTGCTCATCCATAGCACTGGGACATAGCGAGAAGGGTCTGCACGGTCTCAGTCTCTCATTCCAGAAAACCTTTTCAGCTGCTCTCTCGAGATCACTCAGTAACACTACAATAGTGCAGTGATACTATCACAAGCAAGGTTCTCTATATGTAATACAATAATACATTTAAAATTGAAATGAGATTGCTATTTCAAGGAGCACTCTGCTGCTACTCCACAGTGTTAAAATCAACTCTGCTGAACTGTGTTAGAGGGTTCTCTTCACTAACTGTGTCATTTCCATCAAGCTCTGCTAGCATGACAGCTGTGTAACACTTTACATGAGGACTTTCTAGGAGAATGAAAACATCACTGGCTCTGAAATAAAGACTTGAGACTGTTGGAGTTATTCTTATGGCAATGTGATAATGTTTTCAGACTTCTAAGAGCTCCTACACAATTGTGTGAAGAAAGGGTTTTGTCTACAACTGAGTAAATAGGGAAGAGCTTCTGCTGGGTTTAGACTTCTCTGGATTAATCACCTCCTGAACTTCCACATTACTGCAATGTATTCTGCACAGTATCATTAGCCAGATACCACAATTAGCTGGTAATTAAAAATAACATCAAATTATTATTGCTATTTTACTTCTGTTCAAAAGAAAATTATACTACTTTTTTGCATCCATCTTGGATTTTGGTTTTTATACGCTCTATAAAACTCTGAAGATCACACTGTCACCAGAAGGGTATAGAATAGCACTCGCCAGGAGTTAAGGTGGAACTGTGTGTGAAATAGGCTCCGTGGGAAGCAAGAGGAGCTAAAACCCCTGCAACTTGGGGTGCCTGGGCTACCACACCACAGTCTACAGACAACAGAGGAACAGAGTCCGCAGCCCAAATTAACACTAAGCTTGGCTTAAAATGTTGCAGCATCTCTCAGACTGGTGTCCTGCCCCCAGGACCCAGCCCTGCTCCCCTTCTATCACTGCAGTGCTGAGCATCAGTCGGTCAAGACCAACAGGCACAGAACAGCTGCTGCAGAACATCTGCCAGCATGGAGACCTCCCAGCCCAGTGTTTGTCCCAAGGTGCACTCCTGAACGGGACATCCATGGACTGCAGCAGTGCAGTTACCAAAGGTAACCAAATCAATGTATGCCCTATCTCTGACAAGGATTTGCAATCACAAAGTTCCATTAAAGGCTCATCAAGCACTTTTCCCTACTCAAGTGACAGATGGCAGAATTGTACTTAGAAGATAGCTGGAGACTCATCATCTCTCACATCCATTACATCTGGAAAAAGAATGCCCTTTCAGAATGTCTTTTTCTTTCCCCTGTTTAAGAAAAAAACAGTTTAACCTGCTTTGCCAGACCTGACCTTCACAAATGCTACCACCCTACTGATTTCAACACCTCACAGTATTGCCAGAAATTCAGAATAGCCATTTCTAGCTCATTTTATGTACCTGTCCATACCAAGGTCAAAAATATTTTGAAGTACTGTATAGAGTAGTTACCATCTTTTAAACATTTTGGAATCACTTTAGCATACATATCCATTAGCAGTGATTATAGCAACCTACATGGGATAAACTCAGAAAGCTCCTGTCTGGTTTCCTAAATGAATCAAACATCTTTTGACAATGATTTCACATGCGATACTTGAAATCTTAATGTAAGTATCATAGGCTTAGACTATCCACGTTTCTACCATGATAGTGAAAATTACACTAACATGTTAATTGCAGTCAGCTTTAATTCCACTGCTTTCAGCTCTCCTCTATGACTGTTGTATTTGTAATTAAATTCTCTCTAGTTTGTTTGAACAGCAACATGACCTTCATGTCAGACGTGCATCAGATGAAAAATACCTGATCTGAGAAAAGCAAACACTGTTGAACAGCTTAGTGGCAAAGACAGCCAGGCCTGTTATTAATGCAGGTCTGTCCTATTAGGTTCACACATTAATTTAAATAAGCACCAATCAACAATGAACTCAATTAAGTGACAGAGACGGTAGAAAAGTCTTTTCTTACAAAGGAGAGCACAGATTTGGCCATTATCTGTAACATCTAAACAGTGTTATTATGCAACAAGGGTGAACCATTGGCACAAAGATTTGGACTGGCACTGCCAACAAGCTACACAGTTTTCACAAATAAATCTGGGACTAGATACCAAAAAGGTTAATTTACAGCAGCTGTGATTGACACGAAGAATCCAAGGGCTTGTGATGTAGCCTTTGAACTACAGCCTTAGGAGGCTGTCTCAGGTTAATTAAACTGGAAAATACCATCAAATAAAAATCATCTGCCTCCTACCTACAGCATCTGTTCTATCATGAGGAATCTTCCTCGACAGTTTCTGTCTGGCACATAGGCCTAAAAAAAATTCTAACTAGAAAACAAAGTGTTTTCAGCAAAGAAAGTGGGTCACGAACAAGAGTCTTTATCTAGTGTATGCTGATTTGCCACATACACTCTTAACCTTACTCACATGGCACATTCTCTTGCAAATATTTGTGTGCATACAAAACTCAGCTAACTGCATAGTCTTACTAATAGTTCACAAGTAACGAATAACTTAAAATAGGCTGAAGAGGTACAGGATGTGCATTCACAACTCTGAGCACATTTAACTCTACTATGAAGCATTTGCCGTTAAATCAAAGGTACCTTAGTAAGCAGGATAAATGAAAATACACAAGTGCCTTAAGAACTACCACAGACGACTTCCTACAGGGGATTTCACCACCGTGCCACCAGCGTCCCACCAACGGAAACTACTTTGACTACTTGGGGGAAACAGAAAAAAACGACAATCGGCACTGACACATCGTATCCCACTTTTATGCTCCCATCATACGCTTTATTAAGAGCCCAAAGCAAGAGTTACAGACTCCGGGTGAGGGGCACTGCGGAGGGGAAACCGCTCCCTTCCCGCCCGAGCCGCCTCTCCCCAGGGCACCTTTGGCGCCAAGCTCGCGCACGCAGCCCCGCCGCCTCAGGGGCCCGGGCCGCGGCCCCACCGGCCCCCCCGGCCCACGCGGAGCCTGGGACCGTCCCCACGCGGCCCACACCGCGCTGCCCGGCGGAGAAAGCCGCGGGACGAGCCGAGCCCCGTTCTGCCCCTCAGCTCCCGGGTCCCTCGCCGGGCGCGTCGCGCTCGCCC
>VWZW01002154.1:1965682-2095973 GCA_013397115.1 Edolisoma coerulescens
GCGGGGCCGAGGTGACCCGCCTCTCCCTCGGCTCACACCGCCCCAAGAGCCACCCCGGCTCCGAGGCAGCCCACGGCAGGTGTGGGTCTGCATCCCCAGCCCGACCGAGCGACCGCGCCCCACAGGGACCGCAGGACAGCGGCAGAGCCCGGGCTTCCCCCGCACCCGCCGGGCCCGCGCCCGCCCCGCGGCACGGATAGGGCCGTGCCAGTCCCNCCCCGGGCCCAGCCCCGCCGTGCCGGGGGAGCGGCCCTCGAGGGGCTGCGGAGGACGAGGGAGCCGGTCTGGGCCTGGCCCGGCGGGGAGCCGCCGGTGTGACCTTGGGCAGCCCGCAGTCCCCCAGCCTTAGCCCGGCCCGGGTGAGGAGCGAGCGGGGCCGGGGGAGCCGCCGCCGAGCCCGAGAGCGGCCGGAGGAAGATGGGGGAAGCGGCGCTTCCCAGAGTGCCGCACTCCTGCGGCCGGCGAGCTGCGGTGTCATGGAGACTGCCACAGCCCGGCCCGGCCGCCGCAGCGCTATTGACCGCCCGGTTCGAAACTTGAACGAGTTTTCTGCCTCTCTGTCACCTCCCCGGCTTCTTATCACCTCTGCTGTTTGCCTACGCCTTGCAGATGTTCATTTATCTAAATAAGAAGTAGAGCTACTTGTGTTTTTACGTAGATAGAATAACTTTCAAACTTCCTGCAGAAAATCCAGTGTATTTCTTTTTAAGAAACTTTATAGTGTCTTTCTTTCTCCTCAGTATCAGTTAAACTGTTGGATGCTTTTCTGTCAAAGGGTTTTCTCACTGTGGAGAGAGGCATGGGCGGTGTAGGGTGGTGCAGGTTTCAGCGGGGTGCGTGGCCGGAGAGACACCTGTGATGTGTTACTGCCCTGGTGACTGGTGGCAACCAGAAGAGTGGTGAAAGTTTGGGTACTCTCTGTGAGCATAATGGGCTTGCTATAAGAAGCCCCAATGGTTATAATGATCCTATGCACATTAAGTTACAGGACCAAGGCCTTTAGTATTAACAGTTCCAGAGCCTGGGAGAGAGCTAGAGGACTCACACAACTAAATATGCTGATTGTGTAGTTCAATCATCTTAAAATTCTCAGTCTCTAGACTCACACTAATAATCTTAACAACACCAACTCTTGTGTATGTAGTGCAGACAGTAAGACTTAATTCTGAGAAAACTGAGTAACTTAATACTCGTGAGAAATCTATTTTTCATTTGCTCAAGTGCTAGAGACAAAAATAAGTAAGCGAATAATACTTCATTACGTACCTGAATTGGTGATGCGCAGTACTCATGTCGGTATTTCACAATGTGTTAGTGTGTGCACTGCTTGCAATGTAACTGCTTCTGTGCGTTGTTCTTGCTGTGGTCATTCCACTTAAAGCTTACTCATATCCTTAGTAAAACCAGCACAATAATTAGATGTTGAAAAACCTGTTACCGACAGGTATGTTTCCCTGTCAGGGTAAAACTATCCATGCTAAGTATGTCAAATGCATACAAGCAGGACTTCACATATTTTTGGGATATTGGCCTGGTTTTCAGCAGTCATAGCTATGAAAAAGGAGCCTGAGGGGTAGAAAAGGTCCCAGGTTTTGAGTTTGATCCTAATTTCTAAGAAAAAAGTTGACAAACCTGAAATAGGTTGTTTCTTCTTCCTCACAGGGTTGACTAATAGTAGATTTAGCTATTACAACTTCTTCAGTCCCTTGTATTCATGGTTTTATGATCCAGTTTTCTTTTATGTTGACTAGTTCCAAACTGTATTTCTGCAACTTACTTTGCTGGATTCCTCCATTGAGACTAGGCCGGTTAGGAATCGAGTATCTGCAGAAAATTGTGTTCAGAATCAGATGGTAATATTTATCTATGAAGGAGCTGATTTGGATTCTGAAATCATAGTCTTCCCAAAGCTTGCTCCAAGATGAAGGAAATAAACCACGTTCATTTGAGTATTAGGAAAAATTGAGGTAAAGCACATCTTAAAATGTAGTAGAAGCTTAAGAAGTTTTAAGGGTCCTTATGAGCTAAGACTGAGCAGTCAAGTGGCAGACAACAATGGTCAGTCTGTAGTAACTAAAATCCAGTTAGGGGATTTTTGATGCTTAAACCTGTATAGAAGAATGAGTTAGAAACTGCAACTCATATCAACTCATATGAAATCTCATATCAACTTATGATATATGCTGTGTGTATTTCGATTAAGTGTGCGGTTGAGAAATTGATTTTTAAAAAAAATTAGAAAATGTTATTCCTTACCCATTCTTGCTCATTTCACTGCAGCATGTTGTATGAATTGTGGTGCTGTGGGAGGTCAAAGAGTAATACCTCATTCATCAGATACTGTGATTAGAAGCTCATGATTTAAAAAAAGGTATAGAAATTTCTTTTAATCAGAAAATAGAAGTTCACTAGTGAACGTGTGTGGCAGTTTAAAGACCTGCAGCTGTAACTTAGTGACCGTAGGAAAACGTGGAAAGACAATTTTTGTTTCAGGCCAAAGCTCAGAGTTGGCTTTTATTCACTAGTCCTGCATTTGTATAGATGATGTTCCAGAAGATCTGCCCTTTTCAAGGTGTGTCAGCAACACTTGAGAATTTACTGACATCATTAAATGGTTCATCTTCCACATAATCTTGGGGCTTTTTTTGCTCATATGCACGCAGCACTCTAATGCTATGTGCATATCTTATTCAGACTGCGTATTTAGTTACAATATTCTGTCAGAACACAACCAAATGCTGCCACTTAAGATTAAGAAAATACTGGTTACATAACAGAGCAAACATTGAAGATATATTTGGAAAGGACTTAAAGCTTCAAAGGAAAAGTCTATTTACAGTTCCACAGAGAAAAAAAAAAAGCCAGGTAAAGACATGCTCTGAAGGTAGAATGAGGCAAGCAGTGCTAAAATCTTAATTAGAGTGAAGCCTTTCTTTATGAGTTTGCAAAAAGTATGTCTTTGGTTTAGGCTAAAAGGCTTTTGTATTGGAAAGGTCTTCTTTGGGGCAGCGGGGTGTCTGTGTTTTGTTTCTACTGAATGCAGCTCTAATGAATTATCTGCCTTGTTTTCAGCACCTAAGTATCTCCCTGAAAGTTAAAATTGAATATATGACACATTTTATAGGAAAGACAATGTTTTAAGATGAGTGAGGTATGGGATATGATTTTAATTTTATGTATTAAAGACAGTATTTGAGGACTCTATTATTTACTTTGTAGAATTATCTGGAAATTAGTCTCCTAAGAGGGGATTTTTAACAAATTTTTCAGTTTTAAAAAGCTGATACCTAACTGGAAATTAGCAAGTACAGCATCCGTGTTCAAGCAGTAAGTTATTTTGCTACATATTGTTTAGTCTGACCTTGGCATACCAGGCCTTAAACCAAAGGTTTTTGTTAACTTAGTATCTTTGTTTGATAACCAGTTCCTAGACCAACAATAGTCATCATAGAAATACTCTGGGCAGTAATACTTCAAGGAGTACAACAGCTCCGAGCCTTGGGAAGGGATCCCATTCCCACTTTGCTTCTCATTCTTGACTGCAGGTGCCAACTGCTGCCCTTGCACGAGCTGTGTAGCCTTTCTGCCTCTTCAGCAGCCTGAACTGGCTCAGTGAGAGGCTGGAGAAGAACCAGACCAGCATGAGAAAGAGGGAGGGAAATTGGGACCACCTCCTTTGGTGGCAGTCAGCTACAGATGGATTCGGTTGGGTGAAACTTCCCTCTGAGGTCACTGGCTGGTTTTTTGGTCACGCTTGTTATGCTGATCATCACCTTGAGAGTGAAAGGGAAATGCTCTACCTTTATCTTGTCAAAAGCCATGTGGTTTTTCTCTGCTAGGAAATAACTTGCTGATATTGTTTGAGTGTCTTTGTTCTTAATTTCTTCAGTGTCGCTCACATCTTGATGTCTCACCACTCACTTGTGAGGGAGCTTAGTTCCTCCCCTGCCACCCCCAAGGCTGAAATAGCTTACTGTGTACTAGACACAAAGAGTTTTAGTTAGACTGTCTACAGGGGACTTCATGGACTTCCCTGTCTCAGATAACATGATCTAATAGTCCCTCGTGACCAAACTCTGCTCGACTATTTCATGGCTACCTGGAGAGCACTTTCAAGTGAAAGCACAAAGTCAATGGCACCAGGAGTTGAAGACCTACAGGATGTCCAAGAAATTTCAAGTTGACTTTAATGGTAGCAGCCTTCCTGTTCTCAGTTTATCTCTTAGCAAGACATTAGAAGTCATTTTTCCAAGGGGGTAGTGTGTTTTTGCAGAGTACAGAGGAGTCAGCTAATTTTTGATAGAATACTTGTTGGCATTTCAGTAGAATAAATTTGCTGGATATGATGATTTGAACATTCTTGAGTCAGCATTTCTTTTTTTGTTTGTTTTTACTCTTCTGTTAGCAACATATTGCTGGACGTTCTTGATAAATTACCTAAAGTGATTTCAAATAATTCTATCACTTAGTGAGGATTAATTTATACTGTTAATTGTTCAGACACTCTGTTTGCTAGCTCACATAAGGTGAGATAAATTAGGTAATAAACCCACCCAGGTAACTATAACTACTGTATTAAAAGTAATTGGAATATAATTAGGCTCTTCCTACCCTTTTTTCATCCTCCAGAAAAATATTGATAGAGACTTCTAAGAAGCTGTAACATCCTAGAAGGGACATAAGTAACAACATTAACATGCCTGCTGTGGCATCTGTACCTAAGGAGCTGTACCTCTCTACTTCCTTGAAAGATCTCAACAAGAAGACAGAAGTAAAACCTGAAAAGACGAGTACAAAAAGGTATCTAAATGTTACAATTGATTTTGAATTAATATTTAAAATATTAGCGGTTCCAGAACAAATTTGTCGTGGATCTAAATTTCCTCCATTATTTCTGCTAGATAGAAAGTCTTCAGCAGTCCTAGGTGTGGATCTCAGCTGTCACACTGGAGATGCTTACTGCCTTTGGAAGGTCACTTGGCATACTGCCAAAACATGACTTGGACAGAGCACAATGCCCATGGAAATCTGCATACTTTGAGGAAAGGCTACATAAATGCAAATCTGTAAAAATGATAAAACCTTTAGCAAGTGTCTGAATGCTTTGCCTCTAGCATTTTTAGACAATCGATGATTTAATTTTTTCTTCCTATGAATTAATTTTTCCTAGGAAAAAAAGTTATTCTTAGAAGGGAACAGTGCCTTTTTCCATATCTCACTACGGTATTTAATTATGGAAGACTTAAAATAAGGCTGGTAAACAAACTAGTGAAGATAAACATTATTTGGAGGAACGTGATTGCTATTCATATTTAATGAAAGCTTTATATTAAGGTGGTAAAATCAAATGCTTAATATATGGGTGAAGTCTGTAAACACTTAAGATGGCATCTCATAATGAAAAGGTGTTTGGGGACAAGTCAACAATCACGTGCTTTACTCCTTTTCTTTGGTTTCAGTTACGTGCAGAGTGCCCTTAAGATTTTCAAGGCAGCGGAGGAAAGCAGATTGGACGGAGATGAAGAAAAAGCTTACATCCTATACATGAAATATGCAGCTGTTTATAACCTTATTAGAAAGAGACCTGATTTTAAGCAGCAACAGGTATAAAAGCTTTCTGACTGATCTCTTCTGCACTGGTCAAAGTATGAGAAGTACAGGGCATAATACTCATGCACATTCACAGGATCACACTGGTATTAAGTAAACTGTCTCACTGATGGTGCTATTTTTTCTTTCCTGTTTTTTGACAAGTCTGGTGTTAACTGTTTTTACGGTTTTCTTTTAATGTATGAACGACATAAATTATCAGATCTGTGAATATTTTTTCATGGAAAGGTATTCCTGTAATTTTTCCTAGTCAGACTTTTTTGGTGAAGTTGCCTTGCTTGGCCTTTATTTATTAATGCTGTAAAATAATTTTGCTTACAAACTCATGTTTGAAAGGAAAATACTTTGATTCAAACCAGTTCCTTTTGTTGGCATTAATATCATTATAATACCAACTCTCCATACATTAGTGACTCCTGACATGCATAGAAGTAGGCATTGTTAAACTGTATATTTATGCTATGTGATGCTTGTCATTTTAGGATTATTTTCATTCAATTCTGGGACCTTCAAATTTAAAAAAAGCTCTGGATGAAGCTGAAATTCTGTCAGACAGCCTTAAACTCAGGTATGTAATACAGTTGATGGCTAAGACATTGTTCCTTATACCTGCAGCCTGTACCTGTGCCAAGTGCAGGTTTTCATGCTATTTAGTAGTAAGCAATTGCACTTGAGTAAACCACAGGTTCCTGAAACTCTTGAGAGCTTAAATTTGTTCCCAGAAGTGTTTTACTAGAGATAATTTTTGTTGCCACATACTCCAATAACTTGTCACTTTATACATCGTCTGCTAATTCCTGGTGACTTTGGTTTGTTGACAGTGTCTCCTAGTTTTAGTTATTGACTAATAAAAAGAAACCACAAGGTCTGAAATACCTATACAGTAGAGATGGTCAAGAGCAATTTCCTCCTCAACCTTTTAATCACAAGGTCATCTGAACGCAAATATATTAATGAATGTTCCTAATAATCAGAAATGTTAAAAAGTCCTCCTGGTCTGGATGTAGTTTGCACTAAGAAATGCCAGGTTTCGATTCTTTGGCCACACCTTTTCTCTGCCACTTGCAGCCACATACATAGAATGCACAGTTCTGCCAGTATGTTAATGAGCAGATGCTAATGGGCTTTTGGGTACCTGATTGGCAGCTCTCAAGTTACATCTTTGTGCCATAAGCCTCGAAATTGTGTTAGTCAGAAGTTGTAAGGTAGGGTCTATCTTTAGGTGGTATTTAGCACAGCACTTTGTACTTCCAGCCTTCTCTGCTTCTTGCATCCTTAGCAACTCTTTCTCACTCTCTAACTCGTTCTCTGCAGCTGGGCACATTTCCCTTCACAGTTGTCATGTCCCACCCCACCCCTCCCAGGTATTCCTGTGAAAGCAGATTTTATGCCCTCCAAAGTGCTAAATCTACAAATTTAGTTTGGGTGAACTGTGAGTGTAGTTACATGTATGTGAAGAGGGACTTCACAAAGACGTCTCATGATACTGTGTAGGAAACAATCTTTAGATTTTCTGTGTTTAGGTGAGTCCTGCAATTCAACAGAGCTACAAATTCACTCTAAGAGTAAACATTGATAGAATCAGAGAAATTCAAAATGTAGAGACTTGTTGTTTAAATGACTTAGGTCTTTTTATGAAAGGAACAGAGTTTTGAAGTTGACACAGTAACTTTTAACTACTCTGGCAAAATGTGTGAACATTTAAAGGTAGTAGAAATGAAACATGACTCCCGTGTAACTACAGAAGTAATTTCAAGGAAATTATTTGTATAATTTCTTCCCCAGGCAGTAGGCCAGCAAATAGTTTGAATGTTAATTGTTAACTAAAAGTGGAGCTGCTGAAACACAACTTGTATAGGGGCAGGAATGACCTACTATGAATGACCTACTATGTGCTTCAGAAGTATAAATGGGAAATTGATGGGTAAATATTTTATATTGACCAAATTAAACTGAAATCTGAAATGTGCTTTAGTGTCATTAACGCCAAGTGGGAACAAAATGCTCAATTCTAACTTACAATGCCCTTGCCAAATCAAAAAGCCTGTTTAAAAAATAAAATTACAGGCATGCTGCCTCCTTCCTCTTAGTAAGCAATTAGCGCAGTAGACTTGGAGGTGGAATTTGATTTAATGATCTAGTTTATTAACACAGGACTTTTGAACTGAAATACAGCTGTATTGTCATTGTTATTTTAACCCTCATTGTGCAACATCTGGTTAAAATGAGCGCTTACTAACACAGTTCAGTGTTCCTGTTCCACTTCTTGATTCAGTCATCCAAACTGTTAGGTCAAACATTCTTTTTTTGTTTGCTGATACTAGTAACCCTTAAACTTCTCAGCTGTATTAAACATAAGTGAATACTATTGAGCAATGATGGGACTATACAAACCTCCAGTGGGTGATCTAAAAACTTAGTTTGGAGATCATTTTCTTACAATACCGTGATTGCCCTTCCAGTGGCAAAAGGCTGGGAGGGTAATTTTCAGGTCTGAGGCTTTATGAAAAGGACAGTTGTATGCAAGACCTCAAAACTCCTGAGTGTCCCCCAAAACTCCTGAGTGTTCATGGTTCTTGCATTGGCTTCCTGGTAGGCCCAGTGTTTGAAACCAGCACCAGGCACAAAGGTGAGCACATAATGGATTTATGGAGCTAACTTACGCTCTGAAGGTGACTGCTGTATAAGGAGTTCTGATCCAGCTTCTCAGAAAAAGTAAATTTAGGTAACTGAGCTAACTCACTGCTCACTGGCTCCATTGCAAAACAAAATAAAATACCTGGGATCACTGTTGTAATGTATCTGAGCTTACCTGTAAGTCACCAGTACCCACCCTTTTCTGTGGAAAATGAAAAACATTTACAGATACTATAGCTAAGCATGACCCCAGGTTTAGAGAAAAAAAATTAGCTTTACAATCGGTGGCTATGAAATAGGACTCAAACCAGGATTTAACAGTAAGAAAACCAACCAGAAGTGGGAGAAATAAGACCACGTAGTTAGGAAGCAAAATGGAATTTGTTGGAATACAAAAACTGACAATACTTTAACTTTTTAAAACTCTAAATACTTCTTTTTTCTTCTGCCTGAAGACTTAATGACTTTGATATTAATAATCCAAAGTTAGCCAGAAACACAATATTGAAAAAAAAGCACTTTTTTTCCCCAATAGATATGAGGAAGCTGAAGTTCGGAAAAAACTTGAAGAGAGGGACAGACAAGAGCTGCAGAAAAAGCAAGAACCAAAAGATGATGGAAAGAGCTCAGCCAAAAACTCCTCAGAAAGTGCTGCGGATTCCAAAGGAAAAAGCCAAAGGGTAAGTGAAGATGCTTACAAACTCTCTAATTCAGTCTAAATGTATACTTGGTTCTGAGTATTACACATTAAACTTTTTTTTCCCCCCCTTATGACACAGATTAATGGTGAGACGAAGCATTCACTGGAAAGAAAGGATCAGTCTGATAGCCTGAGTGGTAAGAGATGCAATGCTCACACCAATGTGGAAAAGGTTTTGTATGCCTGTGCACTAATCACCTCACAGCTGCACTTCTTCTCAGGAGTTATCTCACAGTTAAAATAGTTTGATGAAATTCTACTATCTGCATTTCAGTTACAACAAATTAGTAATTAATTAATTAAGCTCTGTATTAAAGCCTTCATTACTTCTTATAAACTTGGAGGGCTGTAGTTAGTTTTTCAGCTGTTCAGTAATTAAAGCTGAACAAGTCCTCAAGTGGTCAGGTTAGAAAGAAAAAACAGCTCTACAGCTGATGTACAAGGCTGAAATATGACAGCTTACTCAGTTAAATACGAAATTTTTCCTTTCCCCTCACAACCTGCTTTTTGTTCTTGTCATAAGTATGTGAAAATGTTCTCTAGAGTTCTTAGGAGGAACATCTGCAGCACGTAGTTCACAAATGCTTGCCTATATAGCTTGATTTAAATGAGACCACAATAAGTTAAACTTGTTTATCACTGACATATTCGGTATTGTCTAATTTAACAGATCAGGTGCTGATCAAAAGCAAAAGGTTGACGCTGTTTATTCTGTAATGTCTCACCTCCATGACTTTGTGGGACTTTTTAGTTCTGTTTCATCTCTTTGCAGTCTTGATTGCACCAGTCAGATACCATAGCCATTCATAGCTATCTTCATTTATAATGTAGCTTCTTACATGTAATTGCTTCTCTCTTTCAAGGAGCAGTCACACCTGAGAAACTGTTTGCAATGATGTCAGACAAAAATACTGAATTGCTTATAATGGATGCTCGAAGATTGAAGGATTATCAGGAATCCTGTATTCCTAAATCCATCAGCGTCCCAGAAGAAGCTATCCGTCCTGGGTATGAAATGATGTTAAATGATAGTGAAATACTTCATTTTCTAAAAAATTACATGCTTTTAAAGCTTGTACACCTAGTGTCAGAATCCCTGCTGTGTACCAGTGAGTGAGGTGTATCTGCACAGCTCTGTTCTTGCACGTACTGACTTCAAGACAATACATATTTATTTTATCCAAGCACATAAACATCAATGGATTACATATTGTTGGACAAAATGTTACTTGTACATGAATCTTTAAATGTGTGTTAATACATTTCAGAGATACTGCTAATCTGATTGAAGCTAGACTCCCAGAGGATTCTAGAGATCCATGGAAGAGGAGAGGACAGTTTCATTATGTTATACTGCTAGACTGGTTTAGTACTGCTGAAGACTTAAAGCTGGGAACAACTCTTCAGAGCCTGAAAGATGCACTTTTTAAGGTTGGCAAATTTCACGGTTTAATTCATTCATTAATTCATCTTAGGAAATAAGGTCATGAAGCACCTGTATTTACAAAGTATATGGAGGCCTTAATGGCACTTCAGTTGGTTGAATTTTCAAAGCCTGCTTGTTTTGATAGCAGAAGTGTAGTTTGAAGTTTCACATTGTACTTTAGTAGAGGACAGAATCATTCATTTAACAGGTAAACAGCAGAATGATTCAACTCACCTCGTCAACAACCAGCTCATCAACTTAGAGTTCTTTGCTGACAGAGTTATTTGGGCAAGTACTTCCAGTACTCTTTCCCAGAAGCAGTCACCCTCTGTCCTGTACTAGCAGCAGTAATTCCTTATCCCTGGGAGCTGAGTGGCCACCTGCTCAGGCAGCTGCTTTGCAGTCCTATCAGCCAGGTACTTCCTACAATGGAAGGGCTTCAATGAAGGAGGCTCCAGAAATATTTTGAGCATGGTTAACTTTTCTGCATTATTGAATATAAGTTTTAGATAAACAGTAATTTAAATTTGAGTTTTATCAGTGCAGGAAGCTTATAGACTCCACAGTGAGCAGATGCCCAGCATTTTCAAGTCAAACTCTGGCTGTGGCTGTGTTGTCCCTCCTCTCTATGGAGGTGGCTCTTGTGAAGGACTGCAAATCTTTCTGTTACCTTGACATTCAGGACTGGGGTTCAGAGATAGCTTGGGCAGTTCTCCCTGTTTATTGCTTTACAGAATATTCTCTAAACCCTCTGTGTCTTGTTCATGTACTAATCCTGAGGACGTCAGGAGGAGGGCAGTCTGAAGCCTGAACTCTCAAGGGGTTTCAGAAAGTTAATATTATGCTTTCTAAATCTCTAATCCCTCAGCAAACATACCAGATAAGAAACTGAAGCAAATATTGTAATAAAAATACTTTTCTGTATGGAGGATTGTTATGTGAAGTAGTAATAAGTGGTTCTTTCTGTACTGGAAATATTCACACCCTGTTGTAGGCAGAGCCAGGAACCCAACTGTGCTGGGCATTCTCCAACCACAAAGAGGATCCGTATTTTTGCAACCTCTTTAATTCTTGTTTAAAAATCTCAAAAAAAAATCTCTCAATTTAATGACTAGGCACAGAAATTTCAACAACACTATTAAGCTGTAAAAATTTCCTTTCTATTTCTAAATCAGTTAACTGTAAACTATTTTTTTCCATACAGTGGGAAAGCAAAACCATACTGCAGAATGAACCTTTAATTCTAGAGGGAGGTTATGAAAACTGGCTCCTTTGTTTTCCCCAGTATACAACAAATGCTAGAGTAACCCCACCCCAGCATGGCAGGACTGAAGCAGTGACTGTTTCTTGTAAGTATAAAGGATGACACCCCACCAAGCATTTATAGTTACTGGATGAGTCTGTAATTAATTCAGGTGTTTTTAGGAAAGTCTTGCTCTGGCTAAAAACTAAATTTTGGGTTGGAATATGGGGGTTTATTTTGCTTTTGTGGTTTCATTTTGAGAGCTCTCTTACAGTTCCCTCCTATCCCCTCTCCTGCAGTGGATTTTACATATCCATCTCTGGAAGAGCCAGCTCCTGTGCCACCTGTTGCTGCAGTAAAGCCATGTCCAACAGAAACAATTGAAAATGAAGAAACGGGAGATAATTTGGAAGAGAGATTAAAATCACTTAACAGACCAAACGTACAGGATGCTGCCCTTCCAAAATCTGACAGTTCATTTGTTGCTAATCCAGCATCGATTACAAGAAGTGTCCCTGAGGTAAGCTTTTTGACCTGCTCTTTTTTTCAGTTAGCATATGGTTAATCTTTTAGGGACCCACCACAACCAGAACTCTAAATCCACAAGCAAACATACTCAGTACATTTGTTTAAGCCTTGAACACAGGTAAAGTGGGACAGAGACTGTTGGTACAGCTGTGGTAACTGATCTACAGAATTCTATGGAACTAAATACACTTAACAGAATAGCAGAACTTTTCGTGAATGTTTTTACATGAGCACATGAGAAATTTAAGATCAGCAATTGATCATTAATTTAGAAAGTTTATAAGCAAACTTTCTACTTAAAGCACATAGGATGAAATACAGAGAGGACAGCTAAGCCATGGCTTACCTTGGTTATTCCACAGATCTGATTTCCAGCCACTGTATCTTCCTTCAAATAACAAAACATTTAGGTGTTTGGTCACTCTTGGCCCAGTAGTGAAAGTATAGGAATTTGTTTCTTCCTTTCATGTGAATAAAACTTTGTAAAGACACCTTTGTAGAGTTCTTAGACTAAAATAATTAGGACTCAAGTCTAAAAGCTCTTCACTTTCACCATTCTAGATACAGCCTTTAATATAGATTTCATTCAAGAGACCCTAAAGACCTTATTTCTGTTTGTCCCTAAACCAGATGAGCTTTAATTTCTTCAGACCACTCACTTCAGCATCAAAAACAGCCTACTGTCCGAGATCTGAGCATAAGCCATTCTTAAATACCCCTCCCCATCAAGCAGATCTGCCTTAAGCACGTGCTTTGTCACATGATGGAGAGAGCCAAGCCCAAATCAGGCTGCCTGATTGCCCTAAGGTGTTCACCTTTGAAAGCTCAAAAATAAAGGGTTGGGGTAATCAGTGCATAATGCTGTCCTCATGGCTCTCTAGGGCTTGTTTAGTAGTTCACATCTGGAATGAATACCTAACTTTACTGACAAGCAATTTGAATGAGTAGATTCAATGAAATTGAAAGATCACTCTCTCTAGAGAAGTCAGCTTGGTATCATCTTTATTGTCCTATAAATCTCCCTTAGGAAGAGCTTAGCTAAGAGAGCAGCAACAGCTGTAGCCAATTGTTGTTCTACACTCTCTGTTCTGCACCTGTGTTCCAGGTGGATCGTACTAAAAAGCCTTCACTAAAAATCCTTGATGATAACAGAGCAAAGCCTGCCAGTGCAGTCAGTGAGAGCCAGTCGGGTGAGAATGGAAGAGTAGTTCCTGACCGCTCCACAAAGCCCGCGCGCGATGCGAGGAGCGCTCTGACAGAAGAAGAGAAAAGTCGGGTCCATGCAGAAACTGCTGCTTTGTTGGAGAAAAACAGGCGGGAGAGGGAGCTGCGGGAGAGGCAACAACAGGAACAGAAAGAGAGGCTCAAGAGAGAAAGAGAAGAACAAGAACGAAAAGAAAAAGAACAAGAACAAAAAGCGAAAGAAGAACAGAAGGAAAAGGAGCACAAAGAAAAGCTACAGCAATCCAAAGAGGACAGAGAGCAGGAGAGGGATGAACAAATGAAAAGAGAACAGGAGGAAAAGGAACAAGAAAGAGCACACAGAGAAGCAGTAGAAGCAAAAAAGCAAAATAAAAATGAACCAGAAAACATTGGTGCAAAAAGGATTGAGATTGACAAAATACCCATGGAAGAAAGAGAAAAGGGAACTCGAACACCAGAAACACAGAAACGGGCACTGGGTGATGCATCTCAGACCTTTGTGACTGTTCCAGGCAAGGTTAGTGAAAAAGAAAATCATCATCAAATGTGAACTAGTTATGCACTTAAATCATCCTGAGCAATCTAGTTTTAATCTAGAAATTTGAAATACATAATTGGATGTTTATTTAGACCATTTTTTACATAAAAGTAGAGGAGAGAGTTAAAACCAAGACACAAATAGATTTTCTTTTTTTTTTTCCAAGACAAGCTTGTTTCTTTCTTGTAGGTGGGCAGCATGAAATCCCCACAGGATACTAAAACTTCCCACTCACATGGAGCTAGAAGGGATGATGGTTCATAGACTGCAACCCTTTGTTTCAGAAATAGAAGCCTGGTGGTATTTTATCTCTTGTACCAGCTTGGTACTGTGTGTGATGTTAGGGACACTGTGGTGTCATAAGGAACCCTTCAGTGTCCCCAGCTGTAGAAAAGCTGGCAGAACAGGATTTTGTTGCCTGGCACAGGAAGCAAAGCAACACCCTCATCTAGGATTTTTGCTGAAAATGGTCCAGTTCCAAATCTTGGGGAGAAGGGAGGACTGTCACAGTTCTTCCTTTCCTCATTCTTGAAAAAAATTGCAAAATTTCTCAATGTACAAATCATCTGATGATAAAACAGGAGCCACTTATGAAGCTGAGCTAACAATGGAACAGATGTCTTTAAAACCACTTCTCAAGAACATGCATTAGGATATTTTTCTCTACTTTTCCAATTACAGTTGTTATTTGATCAAATTCTGATGCTCATTTTATCCAAATGCACAAGAAAGCCAAAATAAATCTTCCTGTGCAAACAGCACAGTCATTCATGAGCTTTTGACTAACAAAGCAACCTCACATAATCCCAAAATGATGGCCTATGATCAATGAAATTCATGTTGGCTTCACTGTTTGCCTTTTCCATGGAGAGGTTTGACCAGTGAGGAGTAAAAGGGAAAAAAGCCTGAAATTTAACAACAAATTGTAAACCCCACAACTTTTAGGGTAGAAAGTAGCATAGATGGAACTTCTGCACTTTATTTCTGAGCTGTTGAAACTACAGGACAAACTGTAATACAACATTCAGTTTCAAAAACTATTCCAGTGAATTGCCTATAGTATATAGAAAGAATAAAAATGACCTGCTTTAACCACTTTGTTGTGGTACATGCATTTAACGACCGAAAAAGAAAGTATAGCTGCTTTATCAGCATTCTTTACTGACATGCCAGATGAAAATTGAAGCCTTCTCTCAAAATCTTTTGCAGCAAACGGGGGTTAAAGGACAACCAGACAGTGGAGCTCAAAAGCCAGGACCCCTTAGAGAGGATTCTGAACAAGATACTGAAAGACTTAAAGTAAATACAAATGTATTGTATGTAGCCAAAAGAATCAAGCACAGATGCTTTACGATTATTATGTTAACTTCCACCTCATTTCAGTTTTTAAAGTCATCATCTTAAGAAAAGACTATGCCATGTTTACAGTGTTCGTTTGCTTATTTTCGTTTGTCATATGAAAAAATACTTGAAACTTCCATTAGAAGCCTTGATGTATTTCTGGTGGCATTAACCAGCATTCTCCACGCATTCGTCATCTCATGCAAACACCTTCGAGTGCTGCTTTGAGAGGGGAAAAAAGCTCAGCCTGATGTGTTTAACAGAAGCACATACTCCTACTATTTCCTGATTCTTCAGGGAAAAATGGAGTTTTGAGACTTTAATGAGACTGAATGGTTGGTTTGTTTTTTGGTTTTTTTTCTGGAATGTGTCACCAAATGGGTTTTGTTTCGATTGAGTGATAGAAAATACTAAATTACCATTACAATACATTGTATTTCTATCTATAATCAAGGATTTATTGTACTGTTTGCACTGAATCATGTAACTCCATAGAGAAGTCACAGGCAGCTTGTTGCTCTGCATAGGTAACTGTACATACCTTACTTTTCTCTTTGTTTATTAGTCCCAGCGGGAGCCATTAATGAGAGCACGAAGTGAGGAAATGGGAAGGATAGTCCCAGGGCTGCCTGCAGGTTGGGTAAAGGTAACTCCTCTTCTGATATGAAAATCAAATTGTCTTGTGTAGTTCTGTCCTGCATTTGTCCTGTGTCTTATTTCTAAGTTAGATCTTGTTTCGTTATTTTTTACTCCCCTTTAACTTTTACACAATTACTTTCTGAATTTTAATATTATTTGTGATGAAATTAAATTTTAAGTAGTTGCTGTTTAATAGGCATTTCGTTGAAAGAGCTCCCTTCTACTAAATTTAATCCATTGAATGTTGAGGCCAGTCACAACTGTTAACATCCCAGTGTCTGAAAAACTCACTTGCTGTTCTCATTGTAATTTATAAATAGGTAAGCAAATGACGGATTTTCACTTGGGTTTGAAACTATTTGGTGTTTTTTTCCCCCAAGTTCCTGGATGACATCACTGGAACCTATCGTTACTATCACTCGCCCACCAACACTGTTCAGATGTACCCACCAGAAATGGCTCCTTCATCCACTCCTCCCTCAACGCCCCCAACCCGCAAAGCCAAGCCAAAGGTGGCTGTTGAACGGGAGAGAGAACACTCCAAGCTGAAGCGCTCCTACTCTTCCCCAGATATAACCCAAGCCATTCAGGAGGAAGAGAAGAAAAGAATTCCTGTGACTCCTGCAGTCAATCGTGACAATAAGTATGTTTGATAAGTTAGATCCCAACTCGGGCAGTATGACAGCACACGGGACTTTCTGTTTAACCAGCTGAAATTCATTAATACTTTCTAAGTGGGTTTGAAAGGATGCAAGAGTAATAGACTGAAATTTCATTGCTGAAAGTTCAATGTAAAGGGCAGTTATCTTTGAGAAATCAATATAATAGTTATGTATTAGCAGGAATTTCAGAGGTCACAGTCTATTAATTGGATGACAGTTGCATATAAGTTCTGTTATTTGTATTAACATACTAAATTATTATCTTCTGACAGTTTGTGAAATGCAAGTTTTCAGATTTTAAACTGTATTAAACAGCTAATTCCTCATCTGTGAATTAAAGAAATAAAGCAAGAAAAACCCCATGAATCTCACAAGTGATGGTGCCTATAACTCAGCCTCATTATAGGCCAATGTATGTGGGTTTCTCACTATTGTTTGGCTGGTTTTGAATACCCTAAATGATGGTATTTGGTGTCAGGATGGTCCAGTCCCTGCGGGAGGTGGGGTGAGGTGGGCTGTCTGTTGGTTTATGTGCACAACCTTGTCAAGTCTGAGACTCCTAAAAAATAATTTCTTGCTTATAGACCTGCCTGTTACACTAAAGCAGAAATTTCCAGACTCTCTGCATCGCAGATTCGGAATCTTAATCCTGTGTTTGGGGGATCGGGACCAGCTCTGACAGGACTTCGTAATCTAGGGAACACTTGCTACATGAATTCCATATTACAGTGTCTGTGCAATGCACCTCACCTGGCTGAGTATTTCAACAGAAACTTGTATCAAGCTGATATTAACAGGTAACAATCTCTCATCTGCCTTCATACTTGCCAATGCAAGAAGATCACTCAGTGGGGTGTTTGTTTCTTTAAGTAGGAGACAAAGGGTAACTTTTAGGTGTCTTGACATTTTCAAAATTCATGTGTGTCACTAAATAGGTTTTACTGGACAATGATAATTAAATTATGGTCACCACATTCATAAATACCTGTGTGCTAGAGTCTCCTAAAACCAAACTGAATATTTAAATAGTTTACAAAACTATGCTGAAAACAGCTGTACCTTCCATCTTGTACATGGAACCAAACTACAGTGCTGACATAGATGAAAATTTAACTCAGTCTAACAGCCAGTTTTCCTTGGTCTAAAGAAGTTATTTTAGAATTTGGATCATATCTTGAATTAAAAACATTTATATTAAAATCCAGTTATTTGAATGGCTCAATTTTTTTTTTTTGTCTTTTATTATATAGGTCAAATTTCCTGGGGCATAAAGGTGAAGTGGCTGAAGAGTTTGGTGTAATAATGAAAGCTTTATGGGCAGGACAGTATAAATATATCAGTCCAAAAGACTTCAAAATTACAATTGGGAAGATTAATGACCAATTTGCAGGATATAGCCAACAGGACTCCCAAGAACTGCTTCTCTTTCTAATGGATGGCTTGCATGAAGACCTCAATAAAGTAAGCAGTACACTTAAATTATGTATCTGTCAGGTGATCAAGAGAAATAAATTTTTTAAATGCCTTCTTATTCCATAAGAAGATTATGTTACTGCAACCTTGTAGAGAAAGAAATATGAGTATTCAGAATTAGAGTAGGAATTCAGTATGAAATGGTATAAGGTACTGGAGGGAGTCACAGAAGCAGCCTCACTAGATAAGAACCGGATGGTTACACTGACATGTTTAAATATTCTTGCAAATATTCAATCCTATGCTTGCCTATAGATGAGACTTCTTATTTATATATATGTTAATACATTGCTATGGTATTTCAACTTCTGCTATCCAGGCTGACAACAGGAAAAGATACAAGGAAGAAAATAATGATCACCTTGATGACTCGAGCGCAGCAGAAATAGCCTGGCACAAACACAAACAGCTCAACGAGTCCATTATCGTGGCACTCTTCCAGGGCCAGTTCAAATCCACCGTGCAGTGTCTGACGTGTCACAAGCGCTCCCGAACCTTCGAGGCTTTCATGTACCTGTCCTTACCACTCGCCTCCTCCAGCAAATGCACTCTGCAGGTATGGGGAGCCAGAGAGAACCAGCTCCTGGAGTGAAAACATTCCTCTGGCACTCCCTTCTGATGCTGCTTCTGCTCACCCTCTGGTTGAAGGGGTTGGTCGATGTCCCGCTTAATCTGCACTAACTTGAAACATGAACAGATCTGAATCTGCATTATTTTTTAATTCTTGTACAGCTTAAAGAAATAGGTCATCCCTTAAAAGTTTTAAATTAGCAGCAGGATGGAAATGCTGAAGCTGCAATAGCAGCATGTATATTATTTGCTTTGGTAGGTCACAATGTAAGTATTCCGTGGTTTTAAACAAAATGTTGTCTGTATATTTTGAAGGATGCTAATTAATATCTGCAGTAAAATTTGCTTCCACACACAGATTTAAGTCACTTTTCCTCATTTTTGTGACATGTAGGATGCAGATAACCAATGCAGGTTAACAACCAAACAGGAAAAAACATTTTTGCTATGTTTCCATAAAAACCTGCCATTCCCAATCTCTGTATTTTATTTTAGGAATGCCTTAGATTGTTCTCCAAAGAAGAAAAGCTCACTGATAACAACAGATTTTACTGTAGCCATTGCAAAACTCGAAGGGATTCTTCGAAAAAAATAGAAATTTGGAAATTACCACCTGTTCTTCTTGTGCACTTGAAACGGTAAGGAAATGGTGATTGGTGAATATTAATTAGGATGAAATGATCAGGCTTTGATGGAGCTGGATTGTTCCAGGGCAGTAGCTGACCATTTTTACTTAGAGAAAGTTACGGATATATTACCAGTTGTAATGTTGCAAGAATTTTATTTTCATCTGATGTTTCTTTTATAAGGCTGTATTTCCCAAGGCACTTTTATAAGTGACCTCTTGTTATTTGTGCTAAGAAACACATGGGCAAGCATTAACAAAACTTGGGGCTATAGTTGAGATCTCATCCTGGTGAAAACCAAGGAAAACAAACATGCTTAATACTCTTAAATAGCTTGTGAACAACCTGTAACTTCTAATGATGCTTTTTAAATCTCTAGCTTTTCCTATGATGGAAGATGGAAACAAAAGCTTCAGACTTCTGTCGATTTTCCATTGGAAACCCTTGACCTGTCACAGTATGTTATTGGTCCAAAGACTTCCTTGAAGAGATACAATCTGTTCTCAGTATCGGTGAGTAACGTTTCAAAATCCAGCTGCACTTCATGCTAGGACTCAGGGCAGCCTGTGTGATTCAGTCAGGTTTCCAGGCTGCATTCTAATTGCAGACTAAGTTGTGTTCTAAAAAGAATGATTGGTTTCACATTTTACATGATTTCCCTAACCAGGGAAGAAATGGCAGCTCCTGAGGCCACTAATTCTTGCCTTGCATTCACAGAACCATTACGGTGGGCTGGACGGGGGGCACTACACAGCCTACTGCAAAAATGCTTCAAAGCAGCGCTGGTTTAAGTTTGATGACCACGAAGTGTCTGAGATCTCGGCCTCCTCGGTGAAGTCCTCAGCTGCTTACATTCTCTTTTATACTTCCTACGAACAGCGAGCAGTGGATATGGCCACGTAAAGGAGCGCGGGTTACCGAAACTGGTTTTCTTTCTTCAGGAGCAAAGTAGGCCTGGGAGTGCACATAAATATGCAAAAGTACAGCAGACAAAGTCACTGGGAGGCGAGGGAGGGCTGCAGCAGCTGTCTGCCAGCAGGGCTCGCTCAGGCAGTGCTTAACAATCAGAGACTGATGGGTAACGCTTGTGGTCCTACTGCCATCTGTGAAACCATTTACAAGCATACTTGCATTACTGTTTATTTAAAAAAGAACTATATTTTTAGTCTGCTCCAAAATTAAATTCTAGCTTAGTCATCTGAAATCTATTAACAAGTAGTTTAAAATGTCTTAAAATCCCAAGGCATATCTTGGTTTATTTTTTTCTTTCACTGTTAATGGCCTTTTCACATTTCTAACCTTAAGCTTGATTCTACTGTGAATACTCTAGAACGATGTAAACAGTTAGGAATGTAAGTGTACATATTGATTGCATACTTGCACATCAGAATTATGTATATAATAAAATGTTGTCCTTTTTGTGAGAATCTCTAAAACTCAGAGGATTGCGTTTATTTGCCAGCTCTAAGTAATTGCAACACTACTTAATAAAAAAGCAGAGCTGTATTATTTTTTCTGTTAGCTTTTGTCAATATTTGTGCACTTCAGAGTTATTCTAAACAAACAAGATTTTCCTTTTTAATTTTTTAATATAAATTTTCATGTACACATGCATTAAAGACCTTAATGAAGAAATTATTTAAAAATATATCCTGTTAAATGTATGTTTGGGTTCGGTTTTTCATTCTTAGCTTGTTGTGTAACGATCGGTCTGAATCATATTCACACAGTTTAAAGGTTCTCCAGATGAAAAAAAAAACTTTTTTGCATAGAGCTGATTAGTTTAAAAATTTCTTTTAGTTGCATCTTACGTATTTCCCTGCTCTGGGTTGGGGTTAGTTTTCCGTTTCTGGTTAGGTTGGCATTCAAAAGTCTTGTATCTTACATTCTGAGCTTTTACCTGTCTGTGTCTGTCTTGCTGATGGAATTAAGACCAACATTGATTGTTTTCCAGAAGCTTACAAGCTGCAAACAAGTTTGAAGTGCTAGAGGAACAAAAATGACATCAGTAGAACAATGCCTTTTTCTTTCTTATACATTAATGGTCACTCCATCCTCTGCTCTCTCCTGAAACACACAGTCTGGTCTGGTTGTGTGCTTTCACTTTGGTATCCTTCTGTTAGCTCCTGAAAAGCAGCTTAGAACAACCTACTGTACTTAACCAGCAGAAAAACAAGAACTTCCAGGTGAGTGCATCTGTATGCTCAACATCTGTGTCCTTCTGAGGGGTGCAGGAGGGTTCTCATGGAAAGCAGCCCTCGGCCCTATGTTCCTTCATGGCTCAGAGGCTGTGACTCTCCTTTCTGGGAATCACTTCCTGAAAGACCACAGCAGCTGATCAGTAGTGCACATGCTTCAGTTTATTGATGAAACAGGAGCTGGGTAATGCTGCTGGTGAACTGTAGTTGCTGCCCTACTCCGTGTTGGTTTTCAAGGACTAACAGAGTCTCAGCAGCCTTGGGAGGTGTAGAAGAGGAGGTAAGCTGTGTCAGCCTGCACTGCAGAGTCTGGGATCTTGGTGACCTGTGCATCATCAAAGCTGTACCAGTGTTTGGTGACTGAGTGCTTGCAGAAGGCCGTGTAGTGGCCATAATCCAGATCTCCAGTGTGGTTCTGTAACAAACAACACAGCCTGTTCAAACCAGAGTCCTGTTCTGTCTCCTTGCAGGCAAAGCTAGGAGCTGGCAATCATTTTATGTATGCACTTGGAAAAGATGGGAGAGAGGGTTCTAGCCCCTTTTGGCCTACAGCAGGGGATGTTAATTCAAATAAATTCTTTCAAACACAGTAAATGGATGATGATTATGCTTATTTGTTTTGCAATTACATTTGCAACCCAACTGTTAGCCCTGATACAGGTCACTGTAAGAGGGCCCCACTTGTTGTGAGCCTTGTCCTCATTTAAAAACAGGATTCATATGTGGGATCAGCCTGTGAGTTTATTCTGAGGAGACATTATGTGCCAGGAGTGCATTCTTTTAAAACTGGGGTGTTGGGGAAGAAGGAGAAATTACTTCTCTCTCCTTTAGTTACGTACTAACTAAAACACTGGATTATGTCCATGGCAGATAAAAAAAAAAAGTGTACAACAAAACGTACATTAAAATATAAATCATACATGAAGTCCAAACCAACACAGGCTTCATCTGCTCCATGGGGCAGGGCATTCCCAATAAAAGCAGGAAAGGCAAAGCTTACCACTACAGCACACAAGCTGTACTCTGCCTTGTTGCAAGACACTGTGGAGTAGGGAGAGAGATCCAGGTCACTGAATGGGTAGCAGACAGTGGTTGAGAGTTTCCTTCTGTGCTTGTCCTGCCAGGCAAACCTGAAATGAAGTTTTGAATTATTTTAATAACCCTCAGCTTGTTTTCATTGTGGTGGTTGCTTAACTGACTTTCCTAGGAGGAGGGAAGACCAACAACTGACTACCCAGCATCTGAAAGAAAGATCTCTGTTCATCTTGTGTGTTACAGTAAACTGACAGAAAATGCACTAAACCCACATGAGATGTCCAGCAAGAAAAGCAAAGCTCTTGCTTCCTGATCCTTCAGTCAAAGCCTGAAGTCAAATCTTTGCATCTCTCTGTGTCCTAAACATTTTGGACTGGACTGCAGTGCCATTGTCAGCTCTTCTCTCATGCCAGACTCCATCCCTCTTCCCTCTGTAACTTTGGGTACATCACTGCACTTTTAAACATTTACAGTGTGGCCAAGAGCTGCAGCTGGGACCTCATGTCCTTTGAGAATGTTGAGAAAAGCAGATGCTGAATGGAATATTAAATAATACCTTCAGATAACATCGTTCTGAGAAGCCAAATCATCCCAGAGTAGTTTTCTTTATAGGTGGAAAGTTAAGAAAAAAATTCTTTAGAATAAATTCAGCATCTGGCTATGTGGGGCTAGTGAAGTCTGCTAACCCAGGTGCTCCCTTGCTGGTGCACCACTCTGTTTAAGCCTGATTTAGTAAAGGGATAAAAGCAGAGTGTCTCAGCTGCAGTAATGGCAAGCAAAACACTGTGTCAGTCCTGCTCCCAGAACCCAAGCCACAAGGAACTGATTCACAGGCATCATACAGGGACTGTGTGAGCCACTGCCCTGGGCTGTAGTCAGTCACTTTGTCTTCCCTCTGGAGAGCAGATCCCAAGTATAGGGAGAAGTTTGGTGGGCTGCAGTACACAGCAAGGCAGAACACCGTGCATGAGAACTCAGGAATGCAACTTGCACATTTGACAGCTGTATTTCTGTAAATGCCCATTTAGTTTTCAGGTATCAAAAGTACTAAACCCACTTATTTGCAGCGATTTGTTTCCTTTCAGGCAAACACAAGTGACTGTCCTTCATGTCTCACATTACCCAGGAACTGGCTATGTCCTACCCCACTTAGATTATACCTCTTGAGGTGAAAAATAATGATCTGTGGTGCCTTGGTTATGGAGGCCTTTACTGTTGCATCTTGGTTGCCTCCACAGCAGTAGCAGTGGATTTGGTTGTTCCGAGTCAGTGTGTCTGGCTGAAAAAAGCATTCCAGGCAGTCCTGTCAAAGGAAATAAAAACCCACTTGATCAAACAGATCTTCCTCCACCCCTGAAGGTGCTGAGCAAAGTAAGAGATGAAGTGTGATGCAGCAAGGCTGACATTGCAAATACATTTGCAAGACAAAGCAGCCAACATTGGCTTCCTTTCTCCTCCCAAGGGGGAAAGTACTCATGAAAGAAACCCTCATGGCTGCTATTGAATGACTTAATATCCCTCATCCCTTGGCAACTTGTGAGCATTGTTCCTGTAACCTTACCAGCCTCCATGGTGCTGAGACCAGTAAAGAAATTCCACTTCCCCAAGGACCAGATCCAAGACTATCCATGAGAGCCCAGGAGAACAAAGTAACCAAACCCCCACATCTTTCCGATAACACCTATTAGTCCAAGCCACTCCTCCCACATGAAGCAGAAACCAGCAGGAGGCTGTTGGCTGTTGTACCTGCAGAGAGCATACTCTGGTGGAAGGGATGGGCAGGGAGAGGACGGTGAAGCTCTCGGGTCTGTCAGTGAGGGCTCTGCATTTCAGACACCTGATGCCATGACTGAGCTGTCCCTCAAATAACTTTGTTATAATAGATGTGCCACTGCCACTCCCTGTGCTTGCTCCTGCACCAGAGCTGTGTCTTCCTTGGCTTGGCTATACAGAAGAAAAAAAATTAACAAAATGTAGATAAGCAACTGTTTGAGAAGTGCCATCACTGGGTTTTAATAATTGCTGCCCACTGCCTGGGTAGGTCAGTAGTTAGTCTTGCCACAGAACTTGGCTCTAAAATGCTGTTACTTTACTTGTGTTTCATACATGTAGAGTAAGATTGATTCCTTTTCTGAGAGAAATGCAACAAAAATACAACAATTCGGACATTTGACAGCATTAATTGCTTGAAAAGCTCTTCATCAGTGGCTCTGGAGGGGAGAAAGACATGGGGGCATGGCAGACATGAAGCTTTCAGGCAGAGGAGAAAGTGGAACAACATTAAGTGTGGAAGGAGCAAGGAGAGGGGGAGGTTAGGAAAGTGAAGCTACACACAGCATTGTCATTTAGGTTGGGGCTGCAATTTGATGGAGCATTAGACAAGCAAATTAATAATTGTGTGTACACGGGCATGAAACAAAGGTAGACAAGGACAGTTCTGAGTGGCCCCATCAGGGAGTTTAGAAGAGGATGACAGGCAATTATTACATGGAATGCTAAGTTATAAAATGCAGAGGAAACAGCTACAGTTCCCAAAACACCACAGCTGGGCTCTTACCTCCCTGAAAGCCTCGTGGAGGTCATCCAGCACACAGATGAGAAACTCCTGTGCATCATGCTGAGTCCTCTGGCTAAAAGCTGGGTACCGCTTCCCAAAGACGGAATGAAAAGCCTCAGGGGAAACACAGTCAAAGTCTCCAAGCCACATATTGTACATCAAACAGCCAAAGGCAGATGCAGACTCCCCGATCTCCCTTGGAAAAAAAGGGGAGAGTTTCAGGTGAAGTATGAAAAAATAGTGTCTGCCTTCAAATGGGAGCACAATAGAGAAACTTAGAGAACAGATGCAGGCACAGTACAGCTCTGACAGCTGTCACTTGGCTTGAGGGACTCAGCAGATCCCAGAAAGTCGTAGGAATCATCATCGAGACAGCAGTAATGGGTATTACCATCAAAATGGCAAAAAAAGTACATTGCAGCAAGGAAACAAGCTGGGCTCTCAGAGGAGAAGGAAAGCAGCTGGTGGCCAATCTGACTGGAACTGCCTGGGGGGAGCTGGCAGGTGCCTGCCTTGGACATCCCCAGGGCAACACGTATCCTTTGGGAGGAAAACAGTGCCGAGCAGAAAAATCTCAGACCTGTGAACAAACCAACTCACTCGTGCAGGGCTGCATTCCACCTTCCCGAGAGGAAATACTGCACGAGGGGGGTCAGGCTGCAGAGGCACTGCAGCACCGCGTTCATGTAGCACGTGTTCTCCAGGTTCTGCAGCCCTGTGAGCCCTGGGTGCTGGCTGCTCAAATCCTCCAGCTGTTCCTTGGGGGAGTATTTCCATTTCCATGCCATCCTTCCACCTACTACGAGAAAAATCCACGACAGTGGAAATCTAAAATGCTACAGTTTCCTCTTTAAAAATTACGTCCACATTTGTTTTTACCAGGTCAATAGTGGTGAATTCTCTTCATCTTCCACACTAAGCTCTTTCCTGTATGGTGAGATACATCATTAAGAGGTATTATTTAAACACCTGAGGTTTTAGAGTTATTCCTAAAATCCCACTCAGTCTTTTACTCCATACACAATTACTCAAAAACTACAGTCACCTATGAATAGCCATCTTAAGCATTTTGCCCTAAAGAGTGCATATTGCATTATATTTCATTTCCTCAGGGGCATAGTACTTACCTATTTTCTAAAGCCATAGGTTGCAGTCCAGATTCTGCTATAAACAGGTTGCTCTTTAGATTTTTGCTATAAAATGTGACTTAATTCATGTTAAGAAAATTTTAGTAGGCTTGTTTTCTGGCTGCACTAGTCTGTCCTGGACCAAACCGTCCCCATGCCCAATCAGGCAGCTGAGAGGCTGAACACAGACCCTACACCACCCACATGTGCTCACTTGTTGCTGCTCTCTTTTAGAGGCTGATGTTCTACTCTGAGGCAGGACAGAGAACTCTGAACCCACAGCAATCTCTGAGGAGCAAAGACGAGCAGTGCCCCGCGCGCTCCGTCCCGTGTTCCATCCTGGCACCCCGGCTGCTCCTGCCCCAGTCCCCTTGTGATGTCACTTGGTTACGTTGGGCAGGGGAACACACCCGGCCAGACCTGCCTCCATCTCTTTCAGTGTGCCAGCCAGAACAGAAAACCTTGGGAAGAGAGGGCCACCCACCCATTCCAGTGAGCAGGGAGCTTTGGCCCAACACACCTTTATCCATGTTTGCTCATACTTGTATTAGGATTTATTATTGCCATGCTCTGCTGGAAGGGCAGTGATGACTGGGGGTGGTGACCATAAAAGGATGGAGCTACCTCAAAACATCATACTGAGTTCATTTCTTGGTGTTCTGAAGATTTTCCTGGGAGGAAAACAAAGGTATGGCAGACAAGTGGCTTTTAATTAGGTACATTAGTGCAGTTCATCTCTAAATTCCATATGCCACTGAATAGCAGCAGTTTTTCCCCTACTTAACAGGTGACTTGGGAAGTAACAAGTATCCACAGAAGAGGCCCACGAAATTATTTTAAAAAAACCCTAATCATCTTACTTGGTGGTCAAAGGATGTCTCCAGTGCTCCTGGGACAGCTGTTGCTGCTGTTAAGCTCCCAAACTGGTTATCTGCAAACTGAGACACAAAAGCAACACCCTCCCCGCTGCCCCTACTCAAAATCTGATCTAGTTTTGTAAATGGAACTGGATATGTTCATTCCCACTTTTTCTGGAATCTGAATCCAGACTTTGACTCACTATTTTAATGTAACACAATACACAAATCCACACCAGTGCTACCAACTGCAGGCTCTGGGGCTGAGAATTAACTTCCCATTACTCTCACCACAAAATGGGTTACTTGCAAGGAAAAGTGTTAATTGTGAAAAGAAAGATTAAATCATCAGAACTTTTTTCAGAGGCGTTGTTGCATGTTAAAAGATCCCATTTTTTTCCCAACTGGTCTTTTAGGAACATTCAATATGAACTGTTACTACCCAAATTTCCAGCTGTAGTCTTTTCCCCTCTCTAAATTCCTGCAGTGTTAAGAGTTATGTCATGGTTTGAATTCTATTCCTGTATTTAAAAGCTAAGTTCTAAGAATATATGCCAATGCTTTAGTTCTTGGATAGTTATCAGAAGTTCCAGTGCTTCTGCTTTCCTCCTCTCAGGTAATCTACAGGAAATTTTAAAGCTAAAGGATCACAACTCCTCCCTATTTATAGAGCATTTCAAGACTGATGAGGTTTCAGCAGAGGAGTGACGCTGGATCTTCTCAAACAAATAGAATTTCATGGAATAATCTTCATGTCCCTACTGCCCAACATCAGCAGGATGTGGCATTGTCCAAACAGAGTCAGGCTACTTTCTTTCAAACCAACTTGTTTTTTCCCTTTGCCACCACACTTTTCCAGTGCCTTCCCTGAAGGATTCTTGACATTTATAACTTTTTTCTGCAAGTATGGAGCAGATCTCTTCTGAAAGTTACACATCTCTCCCCCCTCAGTTTAGACATACACTTCTCATGTAATTCTAGCTGTAAGTCACACAGAGTAAGCTACTGCTCATGCCAGGGAGATGTACAGAAACATGAACGGTGGTAACCACTCCAAGCCTTACAGGCATTTCCCAACCACATTTTCCCCTTTTGGTCTTGAAAAGCTTCAGGCCTGAGTCACTGCAAGACTGAGCAGAAGGAGCACTCCCCATGATCACTCACACCCATCACAAGGTGGTCACATCTGTTTATTTTGCTAAGGAATGAGTCACAAGTGGAACCACTGAAAACCAATAACATGGCTAAAAATGAACTGTGCCTAGTTAAGTGTTTGTCAAGAAACAGGAAGCTCCCCAGCTCTTACTTAAAATTTTCTCAAAATGTTTTTCTTCTTTCATACACTGAATTTGGTCACATTTTCAAAACCCCAGAGGCTCCTCTAGAAATCTCTCTCCGTCTGCAGAGCCAGTCACACAGACTCAGTGCTGCTGTTGCTTGGCATTAGAAAGGTGCAAGTACATCTCGAGCATCTGCCCATTCCCTCCCAGCAACAGGAGGAGATACAGTCAGGCATCTAAGAAGCAACTCCTAATTAAACACTGTGAAGAGCTATTTTTGACTCATTAACTCATTAATCCCCTCACATGTGTTTGACAGCTATGACAGTTTTCACTTTTTTACCTCCCTACTTCCTGGTGTTGGCCAAAGTTGTGATACCTCAAAGGCAAACAACTGCCTTGATCCAGCACGGCAAATCCTACTTTTCTGCATAAAGAGTTACTTAAGTTGACCAAAATAACGTTTCAGACTGAGACGGAGAGCAGAAGTCTGTAAACAAGAATAAATTTATTTTAGATTCTTTAAAGATTTAATGATATACAAAATGTATACAGTATTATATCCTTATAACATTTTACCTTTCCCCATCAAACATAAAACACCATTTAAACAACTATTGTGTTCGTGCCTTAGGTCTGTATCTATAAGATACACTACTGAATAAAAAATTTATAGAGCTATATACTGCCCTCTTAATTAAAAATTACAAATTAGTACCTATGTAACAAAAAAAAAAATCGCAGCATGAAACTTCAGTTGGACAACAGGTTCTTCTCTTGCTGAATGCTCAACAATATTTGGGACAGTTAAATTACATTTTATTGGCATGAAGGTGCATTGCAATCTCCCGTACTTTACACAATGCTAATCCAACCCTAGTCTCTCTTAAGTAAGTACCACAAATAACATAACATTAAAGATGTTCTCTACACAATTTTAAATACATTTACAAGTTATGTGTACATTCGGTTTCGATATACTGGTTTTAGGAGATCTTTGGAAGGCAGAACTTCTGAAGCAGTCACTACGTACGTACGAGGGAAAGCACTTCCAACTTGTGTTCTTACAAGGCAACTTATTTGGACCAGCACAAACTAATTCTTCTATTAAATATGATTATACCAGTCTATCATGGCTTTGTTACTATTTGACAGTGACTTGATAAAATTGAAATGTGTAAAACAAGAAATTTCATTATGCACAAGTCAGGCTCTATTTCACAAAACAAAAACAACCAAGCCCAGCTTTACAGTCATGAAGCTGAAAGAATCCTGATTCAGGAGACTCTCTCTCTTTTGGAACAGATCAAGTTCCTACCTTCAACTTCAGTCTATTGGCATCCTATATACACCTCATTTGGCTCTGCCCTCTTCAAAAGGCCAGATTAAAAGACACCTGGTGAGAAAACATTAGTGGAACACTTCCGAAAACACTCTAAGAATACTCTGGCATTACAGAGGTAGGTGCTTTCTCCTGGTTTTGCTCATTGACAGTAAGACAAATGCCAAAAAGACAAATGCTTTACCTTAAAACATCAACTACCAAAATCCTTTTGGTGGAAGGCATATTTCCCACCACAGGACTACAGGAAGAAAATCCTCCACTAAACCAAAATAAAATAAAAAATAAAACTTTCTGCTTAAAAAGCCCCTTTAAAAACACATCTTAAATACTTGTCATTATTCCACCTTTAGAACGATCAGCTGCCACGCTGCTCTGTAGATGGTCATCACAAGTCGTAAAATCCTTAGATTATGGACCAGCCAAAATTCCACTTATAAGACAGTAATCCTTGTTTTGACAAGTCTTTCTTTTCATTAAAGTGAGGGAAAGGTAAGTGACAACTTTGTGAGGTTCCGTGAAGTCTGAACGAAGCCACCGAGTCGGTCACACCATCAGAGCATCAGACGAATAGAATTGGCCGGATCGGAATCTTTGGTGCAGCTTCCAGGCTGAATTGTCAATTCAGGGGCATCGTCCTGAGGAAATATGATCTTGTCAGGTGTGTAATCATTCCTCTTCAGATCTGTGCAAACAGAACAAAGTCATCACGATTACTATTTCTTGAGCTATTTGAGTCAAATTACAAAACTGCTGTTTATTACTTGTTTCACTTTCACAGCACGCCTTGACTATTTCATTATGAATTATACAACATCTCACGACATAAAGTGTCTCAGGAGGAGGGATACAGCAGCTCTTACCAGGAAGTTTCAGTTTCCTGCAGCAGGAATTACAGTGGTGCTTTGCTCTGAAGTTTTTTATTGCATCCTCTCCCAGATTGGCCGGACCAAACACCATATCGTATGACCTTAGAAATAAAGTGCACAGAAACATCACTTGCACATGTTCTCTTTCCAGTGAGAATTTTATAATACTTTAAGTCTTTCTTTACCCTTACCTTTTTTCCCCAGCTTTTATCACAGAGGGATCTGTCAAATTTTCACCAACACCTTCAGACAGCACATGAAGAAAAAGTTAAATCTGATACATTTCTGATTACATAAATACATTAATATTAAAAAGCCTTGGAATCCTTAGCTGTGACTTCTCAGCTTCTCTAAGAATAAAAACAGAAAAAACCCCACAACAACCCCAACCCAAACTATATGTGATTCTCTACCCTTAGAAAATTGCTCCTAAACAAGCACTTTGTACTTCTCAGACTTCTTCCACCTATTTTTTGCATTTCCTAGCTTGAGTTTTCACCCATGAGAAAAATCTCCTACACAGTTCTCACTGCCAGAATAGCTGGCACAGAGCTCAGGACAAAACCAGCTCATCACATTAGTACTACAGAAATGTGATGAGAAACAGCATTTTTAATGGCACATTGCATTAGGAAAAGATGTATATATAAAAAAATATTTGTATTTTCCATGTTGCTGTAAGGTTTAATACTGTATTAGAACAACAGAGTTGGGGAAGGGTCTGGAGCACAGGTCCTGTGAGGAGCATCTGAGGGAGCTGGGGGTGTTCAGCTTGGAGAAAAGGAGGCTCAGGGGAGACCTCATCACTGTCTAGAACTACCTGAAAGGACACTGTAGCCCAGTGGGGGTTGGTCTCCAGCAATGGGACAAGAAAATGGCCTGAAGTTACACCAGGGGAGGTTTAGGTTGGATAGGAGGTAAAATTTATTCACTGAAAAGGTTGCCAAGCACTGGAACAGCTGCCCAGGGAAGTGGTGCAGTCACCATCCCTGCAGGGATTTAAAAAATGTTTTGGGGTGGCACCTGGGGACATGGTGTGTGGGGGACTTGGCAGTGCTGGGTGAAGTTGGACTTGACAATCTTAGAGGTCCTTTCCAATCTATATCATTGTATGGTTCAAGGAGAAAATCATAGATTCAAACTAACTAGAAGAAGCAGCACTAAATAATGCTTGTTACTTATTACAGGAATGCAAATTCTTAACAAAATGCTATCAAAAGAAAAACCTGCATACACCTTGGCCCCAGTCCCAGTTTTAAAGTCAGGGCTTTACCTTGCAGATCTAGTACCAACAATTCTCCTCTTGTATACTCGTATGTCCAGTGGCTGAAAGCCAGCATAACCTCCTCCAGCATGTTAGTTGGGATTATTTCATCACCATTATTGTTATTATATTTTCTAAACTCTCCGGTCATGCACTCTTCAACTGCAAACCACTGGCCAGCAGAGTGGCAATATAACAGGAAAACTTCCAAGAACCTAGTAAAAAGCATACTTAATGAACATAGTTCCAAAATAAATGACAGATCTACCATTACTATTGGATTTTTATTTGATTTGCTAACAATTTAAATATTTTTGAACTACTATACAAAGCCATTTAGATGATCACACTAGATTAGAATCAGTGCAGAAAGTACCAGTGGGAAATACTGCCACGGACATTCTGCCTGACACATTCACAGCAATATTCCAAGGCACGTATCCACATATAAGTATTTTAATATATTTGATGCATCTGTCAACAACCCTGCAGGCATCCCCCTGAGCCAAAAGCAGGCACCATAATGGCAGTTTAAGTACACTCACCGTGGAGAGTATGGGATGGATTTGGGCTTCATCTGGTTGAATGCAAAGGTCAGCTTCTGTGCTGCTCTCTGCTGCTGGATTTCCTGTGAGTCAAACCCACACTTCATTAGCTGCATCACAGAACAGGGAACAGCAGAGAGCCAAGCAGGCAGTGGGAACAGTGTCTATTCTCCCAACACAGGGTAACAGATTACTTGCCTTTTAAATTATGTCTATATTTTAAGAGTTTGAGCTCTTTGATTAAATAACCCATCCTGGAGCAGAGTTTTTAACCCTTCTGCTCATACAAAATCCCAGAGTAACCATTTTTTTTCTTATTCTAGTAAGTATATCCTAGTTTACAGGCGGGAAAATGATTCCTGTGTGACATGTAATGCCTGTCCATGTTTAATAATTGACAAAGACAGAACTTACTCTCAAGCACAAGTGCAACACAGTGTCCTCCTTATAAATGCTTGACCAAGTATTCACAACTTCAGGAAGAAAAGACTTGATGATATAGAGATGTCCTGATTTCAGGATATCATATTCCGACCACGTGCACACAACTTTGAGAGCTCGACGTAAACCTCCTCCCATCTCTTCTTTACTTAAAAATTCAATTTTAGCACAGAGTCCCAGCTGTGACCAGGAGGACATGCTGTTGTTGAGGATGCTGGGAGAGCTTTCTTCAAGGCGATACACAGTGACTGGTTCACCTACGTCGCAGCACAAAAAGCAATTACTGATTTGAATTTTCCAAGTTCAATTTTAAAAGCATTGAAAACCTACCATTTCTTACAACAAGCTGCAGTATTAAGTCACTACAAACATCCTGAATTAAAAAAAATTTAAACTGCCCAGTGGGACGACCACTCTCCAGCTTTTTTCACAGAGATGCAAAATTTGTCCTCCTATTCAGACCTATTAATGGCACTGTTCAAACAGCCCTAAGAACACTGAATAAGTGTTTGTTTACAGTTTATACAAGTGAACACAACTTAAAGGGATCCCTCCAGAACAGTTTGTTATAAAACTGTTAGTACAATACTACCATCACTGTAACACCATTTCTGAGGACAACTATAATTAAATCTACATTTCATAATCAAGTGAGTTGCCCTAGAAAAGGTGTCATACTCACATATATTTCTGAGTGTTCTAAAACAGAGACTAGACTTCTTTTAGTTGATTAAGACTTCAGTTTCACACTTGCTGTGACAAACTGTGAACTTTGCCTTGATCCTTCTACATTAGAATGATCAAATCAAATTCCATATAACGTTTGCTTTTCTTTTCTCCCCCAAAAGACCACGGTGAACCAGCAACAAGAAACACAGCTCTTACCTCTTGGAGGCACAGGAGTGAATGGAATGCTCTGTGATAATCTCATCAGGTTATTTCTTTCTACAGCTAGAGGAAAATTACAGCATTTGTTGAAGCTCAAGGATCTCGTAAGTGTCAATAAAAATACAAACATTAGTTCATAAGAGGGACTGACCTGAGTAATAGTAATTGATATCCATGATAGGCTTGAAAGGAGAAGCAATGCCTGAAAAGAGATTAAGGAGAAAAAAGAAGAAGAAAAAGAGATACTCTTGCTACTAATTTATGTACTAAAATACCACACACAAAGAACAACTGCCAAGTAACCACAGCTTGAAAAGGATCTGCTGTGCAGAAAATTAAATATTGCACTTAGGTCTTTAGTACCTCAGGGGGAAAAAACCAAAAATTGTAGTGCTTAATGATAGGCAGTNTGTGTGTCCATTAAATTCCAAATTACTGTCAATTAAATACATTCTCATACAAGACCCAAGCAGTTGGTTATATATAAAAATCTCTCACCTTTACAGCAGAAAGAAAACTTACCATTCAATGCATCTTCTTCCGATGGCCTGTGAAATGCCACAAAAACAACAGTCATCTTCAAAACTTCCTTTGTATTCCCTGATTTTGACACATCATCCTAGGTCACCTTGTTAACCTCACTGTAACACTTTTACCCTGTTATCCTATTTTTCAAGGGCAGTACAGGTTTCTTAATTACAAAACAGTAATGGAAAGCTGTTAAGTAATCTCATGCTTTTAGAGCTACACTTTAAATACCTCCAAGTCATGCACAGCATTATGTAAAGTTTGCATCACAAGAGCTCGTTCCCACAGAGGTGCTTTAATTAAAACTTGTTCACAACAGCTTACCCTTCTGTTATCAGATAAATAATAAGGTAATGGCTTTAACAGTTAACTCCGGGGGTAATTGTTAACAAGAGCAATGTCTGCACAATTTCAGAGGTGGTTATAGTTTGAAAGGTTGGGTAAAGACCTTTACCAGGAAGCGAGCTGCTCCCTGAGTGTCAACACAGTCATTTTCATGTTTTGCCCTCCAACATGTGACACCATTAATCTGAACAGAACCTGTCAAAGCATGGTGAGAGCTCAACATGGCCCACCCACGAGCACCTGCAGCCCTGGGAGCCAACCCAGTCCTGGGCTGCATCCTAAGAAGAGTGACCAGCAGGTTGAGGGGGTGATTCTGCCCCTCTGCTCTGCTGTGAGAACCCCAGCTGGAGCACTGTGTCCATCTCTGGGGCCTCCAAGGTAAGAAGGACCTGTTGGAGCGAGCCCTGAGGAGGCCACAAAGATACTCCAAGGGCTGGAGCCCCTCTGTTCCAGAGACAGGCTGGGAGAGCCTTTCAACCCAAAACACTCTATGATGATCCCATGATTCCTGTGAACACATTTGGCCATTTATTAAAAAAAAAAAAAATTTCAAACTTTGTGGGTTTGGTTTTTTTTTCATTAAATGCAACTAAATACCACTATAGCCAAAAACAACCAAAAAGAAAAACAGATCAAAATACAGAGTGATAAAATTGCTCCATTACTAGAAAGCTTACTTACATTTGACTGCTATTTGAAGGTCTGCCTTGTAGCCAATCCTTTAAAACAAAGGAGAGGAAAAACAAAGAGGGCTTCAGTTTTGTAAGGAAAGCACAGTATATTCAGTTGGAGGTGGGGTGGTAATGTGTTTTAAGCTCTTGCAGTACAGCCTGTTTACTGGAAATAAACCAGGCTCTACTGAACTGCAGTTGAATGGAGAGACCCAAATACAACCGAGAAATGGTAACTACAATTAAAAGAATAAATAAGGCTATATATTCACTACTGTTTTATGGATTATATAAATAATTCTTTTCCTTAAAAGAAAAGAATTTTGATTATTTCTACAAACAGAAAACAGCACGGATTTTCATAGTGAGAACATACACAACTTCTTCCCTTAGTGAAAACAGGTCTCCTGTTGCCTCCTAGAACAAGCAAGTCCACAAATCAGTATTATTCTTTATCTGTTTCTTCTCCTTTTTCTGTTCAGCTTCTAGTTCTGCTCAACAATGTCACAAAAGGTCGATACAAACCGTCAGTAAGGCTGCTTTAGAGTCGACTTGCTGAGTGTCTTCACTCGATGCTCTCCTGCTCTTGCTGTACACTACAAACAAAGGACATTTGTGACTGGACAAAGAATGGCATGTGTCACTGTCACCTATTTCCTAACAGTGAACAAATAGACAGCTTTTATAGCTCTCATTAAAAACTCCTGACCCACAACTATCTGATCTTTAAAAGGAGTTTGCAGTCCTAACTAGATCACTTGGCTTTCTACAACTCTGGCTGCCTGTGGCAAATACAGGGTAACAAAATTGAGCTGGCATGGCCAGAAGAACCACAAGAAGCAGGAGAAGATTCAAGTACTACCAAATATGAAAATATTTCAAGATGATTTAAGCTTTCTGTGTTTCCTTTGCATCTTCTTAGGATATCCATTAGCAAGGCAAGTTAGGGACAACATTAGGTCACCTGAACAGAGACCAGACTTACGCTGCTCTGAGTGGGCAGTCAGAGGGTCAGCAAACCCACCACAGGAACTGGATTGTCGTAGGCCACTGTCAGTTTGAAGACCCTACAAAAAAAAGTTACATTTACCATTAGTCATTATCATTATCGCTTTCAACTACTACTCCTGGAACACAATCTGCCCAGTTTCTGCCCAGAATCCAGGATTCTTCAAAATTTCTGGATGTACTTCAAATGCCTCACTGCACAGAAATGCACAAGTTGAGCACATTAATTCAGTCAAAACACTCTCCTCACAGCAGCCACCAGCTGCAACATTTTCAGGCACACATTAAGACTCGTGACCCACACCAAGAGAGTTCTTTGCAAGGGAATGTTACAACAGGATATAACTACAGGAATGTCCATTACACTGGATACCTACAAGCACCATGTTCAGCTCATCTGTTCCATACCTTTGTTGGCTACCAATTCTCATATAAGAATGTGGCTCTGGCAGAAACTAAACTTCAATTTGCACCCGCTTAAAATAGGAACAAAATGCAGTAAACCCTTGCCACATAAAAATCTACTGGTTATGAATGGAATTTCCTCATGGACATGCTCCTTCACAGTAATTACACATTATTGGAATATATATACTGAGGTGGTCAACTTTTGACAACAAAATATTTCTTTTGCAAAAAAGGAGAAAGGTGGTTTCATCACAAACTAGGACTGTGTATAGAGTAGCATAGGGCTGGAGCATTCCTCACTACTCATCTATTAACTCCAATGGTTACCTGAATAAAATGTAAAAATTCACTGTGCCCTGCTTTTGATTCCCAGATTTATAACAGTTAGGAAGTTGTTACCTCCCTTTTTCACTCTTCCCTCTTACAGAATACACCCCACACACCTAAAGACATACACAGGCCTCTGTGTGTGTATGTGTGTCCAAAATGTGTATCTAACGTGTGATTGTGTGCATAAAGACTATTTCTTCACATCCCTAAACACTAAAACTATTTAGACCTATGTCAAGGAAACATCCAGTTTACAGATAATGAGATAAGAACAGAGACCCATGTCTTTACTAAAAAATACTTCTAGTATCTGTTGAAAATAATGTCCCTAATAAATGGACACTTTCTTTACTTACTTGAAGTCTGGTTGTCTCTATTCCCTCCAATATAGCTTTTTTGAAGTCTTCCTGTTGCTCCTATCAAAGGAACAAAGTAAACTGTTAACAATAACACTGAAAAATCCGTGTCAAAAATACACACAAAAAGCTTTTTGGTCACACATTATACTTATCAGAAGGAGTAACTCAGAACAGAAACAGTGCAAATGGTCATAATGCAGTACTCAAGGTATATTCTCCCCTGAATGCATGATAACTGGAAATGGTAATTTGTATGTACTAATTCAACAGCTACATGGAGAAGACTAGTTTTCATATATATATATACACATACACACACTCTATTGTACTTGGAAGGCAGGTTTATTATGATTAATCACTTTCCATTTAGTCATTTTTATTATTCTTTAAGAAAACAGAAATTATTCATTTTATTTTATGACAAGTTTATTAGAAAAGCTTTTTCTTCTTGGAAGCATATTCAATAATTTTTTTCATTTTTGAAAATTATATGCACTGTCATCTTGCTCTATAAATTATAATGTAAATCACTCTAGCCTTCCCAAAGGCTGACCTTGAAATTTATGAGTGTAAAACATTTAATTAAACATTAATTATGGGATACTTAATTTTATCTCAATTCATAGTTGTAGTCATCTTAACTTTCATAACCTCAGAGCTTGTTTATTATTTCATGAGTATCCTGTTATGAAGCAACAGTACTTGATGGCAGTTAAGGTTACATGAGTTTTCACTGGATTTTTTTTTTTAATCATGAAACAGATGCAAAGTGCAGTCTACAAGGAATGTGAAAGTTTTTTGATTATATTTGGTCTTAGACTTTTTCCAAACATACTGTGATGTTACAGTTTAACAAAAATGATCCCCATGAACATATTTGACAAAGCCTTTCACGCTCACCTCGATATCAACACTTCTGTCCTTCATTTTGCTGGCTGCCTCTTTGAACCGCTGTAGGTCCATGCTGTCTCTGTGACCTTTGACACAGTGAATTCAAAAAGAGTATTCAAAATCAAAGGCAACCTCCAAAGTTCTGACCATGCCAATAGTTTGCATCACCATAGCAAAGGGTGACAAACCACCTAAGGTCTGTGTGCCTGTTTGCACTAGGAAAGGCATCACAAACACGCCAAAGTAAAGGTCAGTGTAACAATATATTGATGTGAGACTATTGCCTTTCCCACACTGAGGTGTGGAGCACCACAAGTCAAAAAGTAAAGCTAATGTTTTAAAACTTTACTCAAGCGTATGCTCCTCACAGGAAAGGAACAAGGCCTGAATTGCAGTACTTCTATGTGTGCTTGACAAATGAAGGAGAAGTAGAAAGTTTCCTGGAGGTAGCTTTTACAATATACCCTTCATCCTCCCAGGTGCAAGAAATACTTTTCAGAATTTTCCCCAAGCATGTGGCTTTATAATGAACGAAAATCTATTTGGCTTCACAATTGAAACCTGCACGGTATCACAAAGGGTTGTAAATTGTGGACAGTAAGAATGAAGGGTATGTTCTAAATGCTAGAGATGTCAGAGGACCATATACAAAAAATCTGGCTCCAGTAAATAAGTATAGTTAGTATTTAAAGTTATTAGTGGTGAAGTACATTTAAAGATTAGGTAAGAGTTGTACAATCACTGTCCATAATTTCTGTTTAGCCTTGCTTTCTTTTTTCAACCATGACACACTTGTAAACAAATAGCTAATGAAGGCAACTTCTTAGAAAGTTTCACAGCAGTAGAATAAACTCTTATCTAGAGATTTAAATTTATACAACCTCAGCAAATCTCTGGAAAACACTGAGACATTCCCAAACAACTAGGGCAAGACAACTCCTTTGCAGGCAACCTGGCAATTCCAGATTACAATCTCCTACTAAACACTAAGCATACTTTAAGCGTTATCTACTTTACAGGGATCAGTTAGTAAACCCACACCTGTGTTTTGCAATGAATCTGCCACTGTTTTACCATTCAAATATGTAGGTAACTAACCAAAACCATCCACCTTTTTACTGTGAAGCAGAACTTGAGGGGAGGCGAAATGTTGTACTGAATTAAAGGACTTTGGAAGCTTCCAAAACGACTGCCCCAACACAGGTTAGCCTAGGCAACAGTGGAAGATCCCAGCTGTAACAGTGTTTAGAAATATAGTATAGGAGGAACCCTCAGCTTGACACAGATAGCACAAAGATATTTGTCCAGGACTCCATCAGCCTGAGTAGTGTTCTGTAATTACGTCAAGAAATAGACAATATTTTTGATTTATGCAATCAGAAGGTAGGAGCTTTATAATGAGTCACAAAAGGTTTGTCTACAGTGCCTGTACCAAGTTGTACAGCTGGTAATTGCCCAAAACTGCTATACTCAACAACTGGATAATGTTTTTTTCAGAAAAATATTGTCTATGTGACAGAATTATGGAGGAATTATAATTTCAGTTAAAAAAAAACATTCAAGCAACATAGGGAAATTAGAGATGTTAAATGCAAAAAAAGCAGAGCAAAATGGTAGAATAAAGTCACCTGCAACCGGAATACACCCAAAATACCATACAATTCTTGATAAGTCAAACCTTGTGGCTTAGATTTGGTCCACAGTTTATGAAGTAGTCCCATAAGGATGTTAGAACATAAATCTCGGGTTTGCAGTTCCATTGCATGGACATGCTGACTTTTGGAAAGTTCATCTTTAATATTCAATTTTCCATGGGAGCCGCCACAGTTGCCTGTTGACGTCAAGTCGCCCGTTGACAAAGAGAACTTCGTTTGGGGCTTGTTCTTCGCTAACTTGACAGGGGACTGGTGAGCACATTTGTCAACTCTGCAGCTGTAGTTATCATTAGTGTCACTCTCATCATGAATAAAACCACAATTAACGTATCCTCCATTTTCAACACAAGGTTGGGTGAAAGCAAGGCAAGCAGAGCCAGAAGCAAGAGGATAAGAGCAGCTAATAATGACTTCAGGACATTCAGAATCTACTTTGTTATACTTACCCACAAATGCACCAAATTCTACATTATTATCTCCTTCTGTAGCCTTAGAGAAAACAGTCTCTTCATGCTTTGCTGAAGAATCCAGCTGACTTTTGCAACTGGGTCGAGATGGAGTGCTAACAAAAAACTTGGCTGTTGGGGACGTTACATGTGGCATGCTGTTGGATGAGTTGCCTAATTTTTTACTTTTACTAGTGGATTTTGAGATCTCTGCAGCCTGTATTCGTTGGCGAAGTTCTGGAGGGGAAACAACATTTGAAAATAAGGCACTGCCTGAGGAACCTGCCTCTTGGAAGTTTTTTTCTTCTCTTCGGGGAACCAGAGCCAACTCCTGACCAATTGTCTTATGCTGGACTTCTTTGTCATCACGAATAGAAATGTTACAGAGTAAAGCGTTATTGCTCTCAAGGCCTCCTTGCGGAAAAGAGCCAAAGACGTTTCCAATGCTGTGCTTCTTCCACACAGATGATCTGAGAGAGCCATCCTCAATGAGATTTTGTGCCAAATGTTTTGAAATGCTCAATTCCCGTGTGATTTCATTATGAACCTTGCTGGCTTCTGAAGCTTTCTGCGCAGTCAGTGTTTTCAGAGTATCCACAGTCAGAGCAGACAGATCCTGGAGGTGGCCAATCTGTGAATCTAAAGACTGTAATGACCTTTTAATGTAGTTGACACGATCACCAACTTCCTTTATCTGAATGCACATTTGTTCCACCCTAAGAGAAACCAAATTATGAAGTGGATATGAAACGTATTTTTCTCAGCACGCAAAAGAAACATGATTACAGCCCTTTCTGCCCATTTAATCAGGGGGAAAAGCAACTCTGAAATGTCACAATGATATCATAGCATTGGACTGTTTTGTAATACAACATCTGTACACGCTTCTGAATCACAGAATTAAGACACCTATCAATAGAGGGCCCACAGCACTTTCTGAAATCTATCAGCTTCCTAAAACATCGTGGGAAACTAAATAATACGATTGCCTCAGTTTACTGAGTGCTTCTTCAGATCAAGAAGCATCAGTCACATTACCAGTTTCTGCATAGCAATGGAAAGATACCATATAAAATTTGCAGAAACACTTTATGTTCTTGAGCTGCATTTCTCCACCTTTGAAGTACATTTAAAAAACCTGTAAAAGTTCTAATTCTCTATTCAGAAATTTTACTTGTAAATATTCTACCGTTCGAATGTGACTCGAATCCTCTCCTCACTTCCAGAATGAAATTTATCATCCTTTTCATTGAAATACATCTCGACACACAGCTCTTCAAAATCATGAAGTTTCTTCTGATCTTCTTCTGTCAGGAAGAGTTCTAAAGAGAGATCAACAGTTAAGATGACATATATGTAGTGAAGTTGTACAGGTGCTGAAAACTAATACAACTCTATGAAGGGTGTTAACAACAAAGAGCCACAATAAAAACAAAAAAACCCCAACAAACCCTACCAGAGTGCCACCTAAGCCCCTTCCTCTCTCATTGCAAAAAAAAGTTCAAGGTCAAAGATTGACAATAAAATAAAACGAAAATAGTAATTCTGAGAGGATCTGTGCACAATATTATCATTCCTTATGCTCCTACCCTTTAATCCCTTTATCTTTGAGGCAGAAGCTAGATTCCTTAGCTGGATTTTATTCTCTGTGGAACTACCTGCCTTTTTTTTCTTTTTTTAAAGTTTCAAAGAAGTTTTACAGAATGAAAAAAGAAATCTTCTCCATTAGCAATAACAAGAAATCTAATCTGTTAGTTTGTATCTTAAGTTAGCTTTACTGGAGATTTCTAGGGGCTGGCACTATACTCTTGAGAAAAGCACGGTGATTTTCAAAAGAATTATCAATACTGAAAACACAGAAAATTAAGACCCACTTTGACTTTCTTCACAATACACATTATAACCAAGAACACGGCGCTTTTCTGACAGTTTGCTTTAACCATAGCAAAAACATTACTGCAATTTTTTGGGTAACTGTTCATACTTGGCCCATCTGAAGTCTTGTCTGTCTTTCTTCGTTTACATATACAGCAGAAGAGGGAAGCCATGTGGCTGAGAATGATCAGTGGTGGAGGCAGAACAGGTTTTTCGTGGTAGGCCATAATGAAATGATAGCGCTGATACTTCCACACAATGTTTGAAATTGCCTTGACTTGTAAATACACGTTGCTGAAAGGGAACAGAACAGTGTTAACACATCAAGGTGGTGTTTGGGGTGGTGGGGAGCTGGTGGTGTTTGTTTGGTGGTTGCTGGATTGTTTTTTTAACACTTCGATAACAATCTTGAATTCTGAAGCCAGTTAACTAAGAGACAAAGGTATGAATTTGGTTTTGTGCTGCAAAATTATTTTTGTAGAAGTTGGAAACGTGTTCAAGAGAACACCATGATCCAGAGCAAGGAGAGGGTTAAGAAAATTCTCAGTATCTTTACTCAGAAATAAATTACACTGAGATCAAATTTCAAGTTTGCTGAACAAAAAAATTTATTATTTCTAACTAAATGCAGAATTTTATATCACACCATGTTAATTCTGCAGTCTGCCTTCTTCAGTGTTCGTGAGCTCCTTATGCCCACAAATCAAACACATGCAGAGAATTATAAAAGACAGCTTACTACAATTGAATTCAACCAACTGGAGAACGATAAATGAATTTAGAAACAACAGTCAATATAAAGACAAAGAAACAATTGTGTTTGTTTTCTGACAAAGAGAAGTTACAAAATGCCTTCAAATTTCCTTGAACTTCTGATTCCCCTGACCTCTCAGATGAGACATGAACCCGTCACATCACATGCTTCCCTAAGTTAGCCATGGGCTTGCAGTGAGGACAAGACCAGCCTTGGAAACTGAAAAACTTTCAGGAAATGGGATTGCTTTGATGTGATATCAGTTCTTATCTTGTCATCTTATTGCAAGGAAATAGAAACTTGTCAAATTATCAGCAAAAATTAACTATCACTTATATACTCACTTGAAAAATGCAATAAGGAGATTAACCATGATTATGTACTGTACAAAGAGGTAGACAGCTTGAAGAAACGGGGTCAACCACGTTCCTGGGCCACAGAGATGAGCAACTTTTTCATCAGAATCATTTGCACATACTGCGTTGGGAAAAAAAGATACAGAGAAGACAGGTACATCTTTTAGATCTCCCAGCAGGTACAGACACACACACAAAAAAGTCACTTAACAGTTTGCAACAACCAACTGTCCTCCACTGGTTCTGCAATTCCAAATGTCTCCATGCATTTAGGAACATGGCAGAAAAAACACTAGAGCCAATGTTTCTGGCTGATACTATGCTATAATCATAGTATTGGCTTTTTTAAAAAAGCATACTACACCATCACAGACGAAATTTTGTCATGATAGCTGTGGGGCAGAATTCCAAAATCTTGCTAGGAATAGCCTTGTAAGAAATTGTGATTATGTAGCTTTCATTCCAAGCCAATCAAGTTTTAGAAAAGAAAATGGAAAATCAGGTCACATAGATACAGAGCTGCAACCCACAGAAGGGAGATAATCCAATGAATGGAATCAATGCCAACAGTACTGGGAATTTCATAAGATTTTGAGAAGACCTTCTCAGAGTAAGTTTCCTCTTTACTTGCTTCATAATTGCAGTATCTTACCATCAATTTCATAAGCATAGACTTCACCAAAAATCATCCAGTATGGATGAAACACAATATCTCTAGCAAGAGTCCAAGAGGGTGCCTCATCAGGATACAGTATTGCCTTCCTGGGAACACCAAAACTAAGTAGTACAAGCGCCATAATCACCACAATGTAAAACATGTTGGCCACCTATTAACACAAAAAAGTCTGTTAATCCACAAGGTCATAAATATGATCTCACAACTTAAAAACTTTTACAGTGACAGCACACACTTGAGAAATTTTATGTATTATATAAGGAAAAGAGTCCAGGACACAAATATTTCACTCAGAAAATTCTGTTAAATAACAAGCCCTGTGAAAAAAACCCCAAAACCATTGTTTTTTTTCCCTGTCCTTTCTTATAGCGTATTTAGTATCCCTTTCAACTTGAATACTACGTGTACACTAGGAGCAGCTGACAAAGAGAAACATTCCTTCCCAAATGTACTCAACAGCTGCACAAAAACCAGAGGCAGTTTTCCAAGGGCAGGAACACAGAGCCTATGCCTCTTGCAAGAAATCAAAGTGAGAAATGAGCAACTTGATGCCCTTGTTCTTAAGGAATTGACAGGGTTCAATTTTGTAGGAACCATTTTATAGAGGGAAGAAACACAAAAGCTCCTTTCACATTCATATATAAAGCTCTCAAGCTTTAAAATGTTTTTTACCATTTAGAATAGCTACTGACAGCAGAGCTAGGTTATTTAATTTGAAGTTTCAATGATTTTAATATTTTCTGTGTGAGATGACAAGAAGCACAATCTGTTCCCAGTTCTCCATAGCACAAAACCATGAAGGTGGCTTAGGACACAAAACAAGTTAAAAGTTATGACCTAAAGAGCACAAAGGCTATAAATGGGACCTAAATGGGAAGCTGAATCAAGACAAAGGTTTCATCATATTCATTTAAGTCTCTGACATACGAGATAAAAACAGGCCAGAGAATGAAGATTTGCCATTTTTTTACATTTCTGTGACAGAGAGAGCTCCATAAAGGAAGTCTTATAATCAGTGCTTGTTTTGGAACACTTTAAGTTACATTCCAGCCAGCTAATTCTGCACACCAAGTTGTTATCCTGTTACGGCAGGATAAGAAACTTTTCACTATATAAAACTATGAGAGAAGTTGTAAATGGATGCAGTTGGGAAAAAAAATCAGTAACAAACATAGTACTTACCATTTTCCCAATCATCATAACATAAGGGCCAGCCTGTTGATTTACAGCTAGAAAATCCAGTAATCGCACATACCAAAAAATTATATTGAGACAGTATGTTATTCTTCCAGCAACAAAGACGTAGTTTTCTCTGTAAGTGTTTTCTCCAAAATTCCCCTTGGCTCCAAATCTTAATGCAAACCCAATGAAGAAAGTGACAATGGCAACTGTGTCACTGATATTGAAGTAATCACTGAACCACACTTTGATCTTCTGATTAATCTTCCCAGCCTCTGACATAAAAATCTGTAAAAGGAATGAAGGTCAGGACAGCTCATATTTATTGCACAGGGACCAACAGTGAAATACATGAATCACTAGCATTTTTAGATTTGCAAAAATAAAACAGGTTTAAGATAAAGGCATTGCATCATGCACTCTGATGCTTGAAGTTTCTTAGGTTTTCTTGTTTACACAATAAGAGTTTAAAGCATACTGTTTTAACTGACAAAAAAAGGCTAAAATCCCAGATTGTTGCAGGCATACCTCACGAATTTTCTCAATTGCTGATGTGAAAATGTAAGCAATAACAATCCACTCCTGAACGGATGGTAATTCTTCCATTTTTACAAGAACCACAAATGTGTAGAGCATGAGGAATCCCAAGTATGCCAACTAAAAAAACCAAATAAAGCATATACATATAATTACTGGAGGATCCTTTATAGATGCACATGGAATCTTTTGATGTGGTATACAATAAAAGCTTCAAGAAGGATTACAGGACTACATTTACCCCTTTAAACAGACAAGTTATTATTTATAAGGGAATACAAACATTTTCATCTTAGAAAAGGAAAAATAGCTGTAATAAGCTATTTATTGTTAGCAAAGCTTTGCTCTTATTACAGCTATTTTCCTTTAGAACAAATTCTAGCATTTTTATTACAGTGATTGAAATGAAGCTGTGTAAGAACACTTCAGACTAATAAATGGTTATAGAACTCCTGCTAGCAAATGATGAAATTAATTACTCAGAACAGAATTTTAAAAAAACCCAAATCACAGGGCACAGCACGTGCATATGCAGTTTTATAAAATCAAGTATTCTCATGTCCAGCTTAGCAAGGTAAGGAGTTTTCTGTCTGCTTTTTGGTAAGTGCTTAACATTGATTCAATCAGAGCTACATGTTGGGAAAAGAACCCAAAAATTTGTGTACATTTCCAAATAAAATACACACTACACACAGGAAAAAACTCACCGTATTAAACCAAAACTTCACAATTGGAGCATGATAAAATGCATAAAACTTCTGTGTAATTGGGAGTCTTTTAGGTTTTGCTGGAGTCTCCATGTCATGCTTTTCAAAAGTACTGTCCAAGATCCTCACTTCTTTAAAAACCTCCTAAAATAAAAGGACTGTTAACTTCCCACACAAAAATACATGCTTTCTGGCACTCAATTTCACTTCTGCTTTGCCTTAAAAATGTAATTATTTAAGTGAGGAATACTGTTTTTAATGTCTCCCCCTGCCCCACATTACCATTGGTATTTCATCTGCTGCAGTCTGGAAGTTGTTCTCACTGTCATCCATTGCCATTTGATGGGCATCTTGAGACTGAGGAATATGTGACATTTCAGCCTTGGTCTTATATTCCAGCAGCAGTATAGCAGGAGGGAGGAGAATACTCAGTATCACCTGGAAAAGATGCAGATGAAGTGTAAATAGTTCACAACTACATTAAAGCATCAGAATACACCAACACACAGAATAGCCACTGAAAATGTATTATTTAAATTTCACTTGCTTGTTATTGAGGGGAAAAATGTAGAAAATAATTAGTTGTTATTACTTGTATATACACCTAAGAGCTTAGGATCACATATACAGAGTGTTTCTTGACTTGAAGACATAGGAAATGGGAAAAACCAACTGATTCCAGAATTCAAAGTGACTAGAAAGAAGACAGAGATGTTCTATTTGCACTCTGTTATTTAATCCACTCCCACAAACTCTGGAACTGTGTATTGTTAAAGTGTATTTTAAAAGCATATATAAAGTTGTGCTTTGTTGGGGGAGAGGGGAGTGGTGTATGTTTCGTTTGGGGCTTTTTTTTTCAATTTATGGTAAAAAAATGAGCTAAGGTAGAGATGAAGAGAGTAAGTGAAAGCTATTTACTGTCATTAGCCTGTTACAAAGCAAGCAAGGAAACAGTTAATCAGCTATCAAAGAGGATTTTAGTAGGTCATAAGTTAAATTATGCTTGTAGGTATTTTGTAGGAAAGTTTTATTTAATTGTATTTCTAGCAACAATTAGGTTTTGGTATACCATCTCAAAGAAATATGCAACTCCCATTTTGGTTCAATTGATCTATATCAATTATCTCTATCTAGATCATAATTGATCTATATCTATACCACACAAAGGGCACCACTGGAAAACCTGTCTCCAATTTGCCTACCCTTGTTTCGTTCTGTGCCCTGCTTTTGCTCAGTTCCTCCAAAATAGGATATTCACAAAGCTTTTTTACATCAAGTCTTACGTTCTCCCTGTAAAAAGCCAAAATGCATGAAACTACAGTCTTACAACAGGTTTTCCATCTGTTAAGGTTTGTTACTACTATGTTTTTAGTAGTGGATTAGTATTCACGTGATCTCTTTAAGCCTCTGATTAAAGGCTACTTGCCTGGTTTTTGCCTTCTATATTTCTGTACCTTATTTGAAAAGATAATAGAGTGTCAAAAGAAGAGTTTACAACAAATATTCCAGTTTTGATTATGTTATAGGACACTGGTTTACAGGATTTATTAATAAAAGCTATAGTTGTGAAAGCATTACACTAACAGCATTTAAACACACGCTTTCCTTCCCTTTAAACATAAACTCCATTGACCCTTTTTACACCAATAAACTGCCAATAAAGTGCTTACTTTGTACCATGAATTCTTCCTCATGTTCAGCCTTCCCATCCACATATCCGATAACAACATCTGTGTGCAAGTGTGTGCTACGAAGGGACGGAGCCTCGAAGACACTGCCAGCTTCAGACAGGTGGAGTTGCTCCAGTTTTTAAGTTCATAAGTCAGTAATTTCATTGCCATGGTTTCGTCCTGTCGGAAGGACTGCTCTAACAGCTCAACTGCCAGCTGGCCAAACTCGCTAAAATGAAGAAAAAAAACCCAACAAAGCAAAATACAGTAGCTGTAGAAATGACCATGAGTTTAGCGGGAATTTTCTTGTACAAAGAAATTCCCAACTTGCACAACTTGAAGGGCTATTATTTGTCCCTTCTGTACAGACCCACTGTAATTTGTAACTACAATACATCAATCTGTGACTTCTGTTAAAAACATGTGCATGCTAAAACAGCTATTAAAACATGCACAGAAATTACACAGAAGAAAATGGCACACTGAGTCTCCTTTTAATTTGATTATAAATCAAGACTTCTAACAGCCCTCAAGAAAGAGCAATACCTATTATAAAGCTTCTACTACAGTCCCACTTAAAAACTTTTTGCAAACAATAATTGTCTCCAAGCTTGCTAACAGAACAAATTGTGTTTTGTTCATAAGTAGCCCACTACTTTTATTGCAGATGTCAAGAAAATATTTTGAACAATAGGAATGTAATTTACTTGGAATACTGTTTCAGTTCTTCTGAAGTATCATCAACAAGGTCACTTTGTTTCGCCTCATATGCCATGGACCGATACACTTTGCAAGCCACCAAAGCCTTGGCCATGGACTCCTCGCCGTGCTGCCAGAAGAAAAGGGCCATCTTCTGCCTCTTCATCAGCACTGCCCACAGCAACAGCTCGTTCAGAGGATAAGCAAAACGTCTCGTTTCAGGATCATCTATGTCAACTATTTCATCTTTGGTTCTTTTCTTTTTTCCCTCTTCTGCACCAGTGTCAATCTTTAAAATAAAACCACAAAGTCGCATTTTAAGCCGCTGTACTTGGTCATTGCGAAACTTGAAATAAAATGCTGAGTGATCCAATACCAAATTATAAATAATTATAAAAAGAAAAAAGAAAGAATTTTTGAAGACCTGAAAAGCAGCTGAACTTTTGTTTAAAATTTCAGTTGAGTCCGATCTATTTTAATAACTGTGAGACTGAATTAATTTTAATTATAGATCAAAGAAAAGCAGTAACTAATATACCTACATACAAATGAAGAAACTCACAGAAACTGCTTGTAGTAGTAACACATGGCCAAATCTTGCTCCATCTACCAAGCCTTGTAAGTCCTACCCACATGACTAGAACTGTGTCAAAGATGAGCTTTTTGGTCCCTAACATATCAAAGCTTATCCACAAGACTACTATACAGAAAGAGAAACCCCCTTTACAGAATCCTGTAAGAAGGCTGCAGTTTAGAAACAAGCACAAAAGCGAGGCTGAAATCCCAGCTCTACCAAAGTCAATGCAATTGTTGCTACTCACACTCCAGTGGCACTTGGATTTCCAGCAGGCTCCCCACTCTCAGCTACTTGACATAAACCCCACCGTGCTCCCCTCACCACCCCTACCTTTGGTTTGTACGGCTGCGCTGTTTTGATGAAATGGTTATGGCGCATTTTTTCTTTCTTGTCTGCCCTGTTACCAAAAGACTCATGGCATTTACACATCTGAGGAGTAGTGCTTGAAGGATTTCGCCCAGATCTCTGCAACAAGGAGAAGGGGTTTGGTTACTGAATCATTGAGGAACTTATACAACAGCACAATCAGAATTTTCACTGGATATTTAACACGGTTTCTTGCTTGTTTTCATTATTTTTAAGAAGTCACTAAATAGGCAGTTACACTTGTTGGTTAGTGTAGCTTGCACAAGAAGCTAAAATACCTGCACCCCAAGCCCTGGCGAATCTGCATGGGTAAGTGGCCATTCTTCCCCTACGAGTAGGAAAAGAGGGAATCCCAGAGAAGGAATTAGGATGTGCTAGAGTAACACTGAGGAAAACAAAACCTGTTGTTTGCCCTCAATCCCAAGCCAGTTCTCAGCTACCCTCACAGCCCCTACTACTGCGTTTAAAAGAACCAGTCCACTGACAAGAAGAACAAACCAACATGGATTCAATTATTCTACAAAACACAAAGGTTTGGGGTTTTTAACTGAGAACAAGTGTGCTGTTACCCAAGTGCACGCACCCGATTGTTCCCGCTGAGGCTGTTGTAGATCGCTCGAAAGCGTTTCCTTGTATAGGTGCATCTGTAGGTTCCTCCCATCAGATACTCAATAACCAGTCCCACATCAATAAGGTTGATTTTATACCCTGAAGGAAGATTTCCCTAGGAATACAAAAGGTATTTTTATCTTTTCAAGGTATAATATTAAACTTGCTTAGAGTGTTTCTACATGTTTTACCACAGCTCTAAGTAATTAAACAAAAAAAAGCCTTTCATGATAAAAAACCCTCCAATACAAAACCCAAAAAGCATTTACATGGCTTAACAGTTATTATTTTTAAAGAAAGACCAGGTTATACCTTTCTTTCTATATGAACTCCCCTAACAGAATAGATACTCATTCCATTGGTGGGGGAGGCACTGGGGGTTTCTGTCTATTGTTTTAACAGCCAAAATTAATCCATGCTGGGAGCATCAGCTTTCAATCCCCCCAAGAAGGAAAACAATCAAAAGAAAGATGAAAGACAACACCCTTTGGGTCTAACATCTTTTAGGCAGCAGGGCACCAAGCATACAACAGAAGTATTGCAAACTACCAAAATGTCTGCAGAGGTAGCTTAATACTTGCAGTAAAAATTAATTAATAAACTTCAGATAAAATTGATAGTCAAATACAAGAAATTAACAAAAGCCTAACTTGGCTTGTTTGACAGATTTTTACATTGGCACCATACCTGTTTCACGTCCCGAACAAGATGAAAGAGTGTTGGGTTAGTTGGGCCTTGTTTCTTTATAAAAAAAGAGGGGAAAAATTTGGAGTGAGAAATTAGTGTGCAACGGCAACACCATAAGAGGTTAATTTTAAAAAATAATTAAAAATATAGAAATATAATAAAATATAAATAAATATAATAAATAAATAAACATCTCAAGGAGGCTTCTTTATAGAGATTTATTAGCTAAAGAATTCATTCTCTTTTTTTTTTGTCAAAAGCAAATAATGAGACTGTTAATGCAAACCTAAGCCATATTTGTGTACTACTCACATCAGCTAATTTTTGGTGGAAGGTTCTTTGTTCTGTCCTGTTGGATACTTAACTGTTATCAAAATTACCATGGAATTCTTAGATCAACACCTACAGTAACAAAATTTTTCTAAGTAATAACTATGCAGGTCAACAAATTAAACTCTTTTTAGAACTATTAGGATGTTAACTGCTACAAGACAGAATCCATCCTATGAAGCCCTGCAGATCTCATATTCTGGGCACAAGTTTCACCCACATGATTTTCTCTCATTCTCTTCCCCACTGTGGTTTGCACACTTGGTGTGTCCACAACAGAGCTGCAATTCTCCCTTTAGTGGCCATCCTCAGCATCAAACCCTGCTGACAGACAATTCTGGTGCTGCTGAGGCAGAGCACAGCAGCCAACAGCATCCACTTCCCAACTCGTGCACAGGAGCCTTCCCTACCAACACCCCACAGCCTTCAGCCTGCTGCACACAACCCAGGATACAACAGGCTGAGCAACTAAAAAACTGTTCTAAGAGTAGCTTAAAAAGCAATCAGCTACTTACTGTGTTATAAAGTTCTTCCAGCCTGGGAATTGTAAGAAATTTGTGCATGCTTACTCCGTTTTCAATCAGAAGTTTCACAAATGCAACTCTGTCCATCACAAGGGCATCCAACATAGCCTGTTCCAGGGAGCCAACCTACAACAAATGAACGAGGTAGAGCCTTGTAAAAGAGAGCCAGTAAAAAAGTGAACTTAGATACTGTATCAACCTCCTTCCTTCACAGGGCTGTAAAAACCTTACATGTCTATAAAGATGCCACCCTTGGTTCAGAATATCCCCTGAACTTCACACAATTACAGGATGAGAGAATACCCTGGAGACTTGAACTGTTCCATAGCGCCTACTGAGACAGAACATGGCACTAAGGAGACGTTTGGTTTAACACAACTAAGGTGTTCTCATAAGTTGATATTGGAGAAAACAAAAAGACATAACACATCCAAAGCACAATTTGCTTCAAAGATGTCAGAACCATCATGGCAATCAATAAGCCTTACACAGAATGTACTTCTGGCTGCATTTTTACAGTAATATGGGAAAAAGGAAAGAGCCACCAGGTAGTTCTTAAACTCATTTTCAAACTACAAGAAACAGACATTTTGTCCCTCCCTCAAAAGACACTGCAGTGCTGCCAATAGTGCATTTTACTAGATGCTTCTTAAGAACTTTTTAGGGCCATCCAACTAGAAGAAAGAAGCATCTGACTAACATGAATTCAGCTTCCATCTTTTGTAATGCATTTACTCTGCCAGTTATTCAGAACAGTTAGCACATTTCTAAAATTTCTGGACCATTTGCAAATACGTAATAGCAAAACAGCTGTAAGGCTATGAAGTACACACAAATTACTGTCTCAAAATAAACGTGTCAGCATTCCAAAGTCTCTCTCTACAAAAGTCAAGATTCGTTCTTTACAGTAACTTGTGCTTCTCTATTAGGAATTATCATTCTGCTTAATCCAGACCATTTCTTACCAGCCATTGTTGCCCATAAACAAAAACGTGATTTTTGGCTATGTCAACTCTGTCCCATGCAAGTGTAAGAACAAGCTGGTCAAATGCAGATGCATTCGTGCCTTAAGAAGCAAACACAATGAAGAAAATTTAAAATTAATTAAATACAAGATAATGAACATTCTTGCTTCCTAAAAATGCCAAATCAAGAAATCCACTACAAAATTATTTCATCATTTATGTCATGTTATGGTATTATACAATGAGAACACAGATACTTATTTGTTTAAAAACTAAAGATTCCTCCTGGTATTTTATAAATAATCCATCATATAAACACTACTCAATAATAGCTAGAGGTTCCAAATGATCTTAAAAAATTAAGTCTCACCTTTTAACAATGCTGTAAGTATTGCAACATCAATGTCCTGATGTTCATCTGACCCAATATGAAAAACTGTAATCTGTCCAAAATGGCAAAATGGGGAAAACATATTTGAAAGTTATTTTCAGGCAAAGGTGATTGGCACCAGTCTTTTAAATCTTTTTCAATTCCTGACATAAAAGACACCTTGTCTTCAATGCAGCTTGAAGCCTCTCTATGCTAATTTAAACTTTCAGTGTGCATTCTGTTTTGTTTTCCTAAGAGGGAATTTTCAATTAATTTGAACTTCTTTTCCTCCTATGATTACAATTCACTGCTGTCTGTAACACAGAATCCTGTTTACCTCTCCAGTTCATTACAAATTACAGATTATGAGATTAACCTGCCAGCAAACATGGTGAGCTGAATAAGGTAATTTTATATCTCAGAACAGCACAATGTGATGTCCAAATGAGACACCAGTCCTTGAATTCAGGCTACATGTAACCTCTATAAAGTGGTTTTTGCTTTAAGCATGCAGTGATAGTATACCTTTATTAGAAGTCATAACTAAAAGATCCAAAAAAAGAGAGAAAAATAATCCTATCATATATATCCACAAATGCATGCACCTTACAAAGAAAATTTTATGGCAAGATCTACTTACAAGTTCTTTTTTTTTCATGCATTCCAGCAGTGTCTGAAACAAATGAACTGCTTCACTTTGACCAAAGTTGAATGTCTTTTTGATGGTTGAAATGATTTCAGGCTCAGCACCCTCAGGAACATTCCTGAGATTGAAACAAACAAACAGGAAAACAATTGCTTTAGATGAACAGTAAAAACAACAATGCATTTAATTAGTTTCAACATGTCCATTCAAAGTCCTGCTATCTATAAGCTTATTCCTGCTGCTGTGGCAAAACCTTGGGTAATCTTTAGAAAGAACTACAGGTTACTTAATCTACAATTTTCTACTATTGCCTCCTAAAAGTAACTCACCTCTCTCTCCCTTTCCTTCCCATATTGAGTTCTGAGATACTCTCAGCAAAAAGATTTTAACACAAAATACTAAGCAGTCACTCCTCTGAGTAAGACTCATTGCTGATCTTACCCTGGGACAAAGCTGTTTGATTCACAGCTACATTACATCCTTGCCTCCCGAGGTTCTGAGGCAGCCCCTGCTACAAGGACCCAGCGTGTTTAAGGATTTATGCAAGCCCGACAACTAACTGGAAATCACCAAGTACTGTGGAGCCCAAGCACATCCCTTTTATTATTTGAAGCTACACTTGAAACAGTCAAGTGTTTTCTGCACTGAACAGAAAAAGCTCTTGTACAGACTCATGAAGAAATGGTCTCAAAACTCATCTATGGATAACAGACACCCAGAGATGCCATGCATCGATACATCCTGTCCTTTATCTGTGTATGACAAGAACTGTCTGAACACAATCCTGTGCTCTGGGATGACCCACTGTGCTCCCTTCCAACCTGACCCATTCTGTGGTTCTGTGACAGGCTGGCACTGCTGGGACTCACCCCCCCTCCTCTGTTTGCTTGTGAACATAGGCCAGGATGTCTGCAGCTCTACCAGTTCCTTCACACACGACCACGGGCACCGGAGGGCTCTCCTGAAGGAAGTCCAGAACTGTGAGGATGACGTTGGGGCCACCTTCAAACACAAGTGCCACCACAGGCACACCTTGGCCGATTCCTGGAAAATTGCAAACAAATAATAAACCCCAGACAATGCTGTGAGTGTATAGTCAATGCTAAGGTCAGTTTTACATATTTAATAACTCAAGTTTGTCCTTTCTATTGAATCAACATTAAAATGCTGCCTGCCAGACATTAATCGTTGGTAATGCAAGCTTTCAAGCACTTTACATTCTGGGCTGAGATACAAGCACTGCCAAGCTGGTAAATACAACAGGACACAGTCCACACAACAGGAGAGTTTCCTCACAGGAATATTCATGAACTAATGCAGGAAAATGAAGAATTTTTCTTTATGGACCTCCCTTTTAACTTCTCCCAAGTAGTTCTAAAAGGTGACAACAAATACACAGTTTGAACACAGGTAGATGGAAACCCTCTACTGATGGGAAATATTGCAAAAGCATTCCTGCAAGGGCCAAAATACATGTGTTGCTCCACAACTGGGAAAACACCAAACTGCAAACTGTGAAACTGCAAGTGAGTACCGTCAAAACCATTAATCAATCAGACCAATAAGGTCTGACAACACACCAAGACCTGAAGTGACTCACATTTGCTTGATCGAAGTAAATAAGCAACTTTATTCAGAAAGCATTCCTCTGTGGTCCCAGAGAAATCATAAACCTACCAGCAATAACTAGGGGCCAGAGCAGCTGCTGAAATTCGCAATTTCAGACTCGAAACACAAACAGAAGATTTAATTTTTCTATTTTGCCATTCAGATGTTTAATGCAAACACCTTTTCAATTAAGCCATAGTTAACAGCCCTCAGGCACCAGAATTACTTACTTGCATGGATCCGTTGCAAATTAATAGTTTTTTCCAGTTCTCTTCGCAGTTTAACTTCTGCTCCATACTTTCCAACTGTTCCATCATCCACCAGAATGAAATGGGAATGGAGGTTATTTAGGACGTTTAGTTTACTTAATGGATTTAACAAGGTCTGATATGGAGCAACCACCTAAGTGTAAGCACACAACAATGGCTTTTACTTGCAAAGATTCACACTAGTTTCTGTGAAACTTAACTAGACACAAGAACTGGTGGCTCAACAAGAAGCAATGACACACAAGGAAGTACTGACACATATAAGCATGCCTTGGATTGGGATACACCAACAGCTGCAGCTCCGAACTTTGTGCAGGGAAGCCGGTAATTATATCACTAAAGGATGCTGTTCTGAAGGACAACAGAGAAAAGATCCTTTGAAAAGGTGTCTTGGGGGGAAATTTGTGACTTCTCTGGCAAACAGAAGCCACTGTTTGAAGCACTGAAGACTCCACATCAAAATTTTTCAACTTATTATTCTCTCTAAACGTGAATTCTCTCCAATACTTTAGAATTTTTGTTATTTGATTCAATAATATCAGTAGGGGGGAAAAAGGATTAAAAATTTGAGAACAAGCTCCTCCTGCAGCACATTTGCATTTTGCAACTTGTTTACAGTAATGATCTTGCATAAGTCACAGATGTCAGTGTATCTTCATAGTAAAGCAAGTAATCCAATGATGCAAAGCAAGGGAAAAACACGCTTGAGCAGATGTGTCAAAAGTAAATGAGGCAAATCGTTATTTCACTTAGGTAATTCATCCTTACATCTCTTCCAACAAGGTCATTTCTGTTTTCAATCACTCCCCACGGAGCAATCCCAATAGTGCAAATCTTTCGAGATGATCTGGAAGCGTGTTCTCTTAGAGCATCCCCAACATGTTTTGCAACACCTGTTCGTGCATAGAAAGATTCCAATGTATTGAATGCCACATCTTACTAAGAAACACAAATATTTATTTAGGTAACTGGACCTTTAACTGTTTCATTTACGTAACTAGGCCTTCAAGGATCTAGGAACTTACTGACACCTTACCAAAGAAAAAGCACCATGCTACACCTACTAGGAGGAAACAAAGGAATTCAACAAAACAAATATTAGCCTAGCAAGAACTAAAGAGTTTCCAGCACATTACTGTACTTCTTTTTAATCACATTTCCTTTTCCTTGTTTCGAAAAGGACCAACCAAACAAAACAAAGCCCAAAACCCAACCCATCCATATGTTATTTCTCTTTGCAAGATGAAACAGCAGCCCACTTTCAAATACCCATGTTCAAAGTGTATTATTTTAATTTCACTTGACCAAACTCATTCAAATTTATTTTGTTTTAGGACGAAGCAATGCATCCATCCAATAAATCTTTTGGCTCTTATAAAACTGCAATTCAGTTAATCGTGCACATTCTTTGGTAGTTTCTTACCTGTGTTCACTCCTCCAGTTATAATCCAGGCTCCTGTGGTTACTGCAGCTTTGATAAGACCTTTGCCAAGCAACTGTTTGATGCGTGGGTGAAGTTCAAATTTCTGCATGCCCCCATGTACAGATATAACAAGCTTCGGCAACTCCATCTGCCATTCTTTAAGCATAAGTTGCAGAATAGCTTCAGGCTTAGTGTCATACGACAATCGCACATACTGCAGGCACAAGGACAGAGTGAAAAGGTTCAAACGTGTAAAAAGAGGAACCAGGACGTATTTCAGGACATATTATCCTACTCCTGTCTATGGAAAATGTAATTCACTTTCTCAAAACACAGCAGATGCAATAAATGAACAAGCTTCCTTTATTTCCTCTACAGCCCAGGACAAGACAGTTTTCAAAGCAAGTTTTGGAAAGGAAACAACTACAGAAAGATCATGGTGCCCCATCCCACTGGCACAGTGACCTAGAAACATGACTCTGTGAAAGCATTGGATGATCTCTAAATTAGATGAAATTCAGAAGTATCTATAAAAGCTCTGCCATCTACTGGGAGAGGCTTTCGTGTCCCCTGCAAAGAGCTTTACAGTTGCTTGGTTTTTCCTTTCCTGCTCCCAGTGGGAACATTTTTCAGTAGAAAACTTCATAACTGGCAGCTTTTTAACACTCTATGTTTAACAACATAAGATTAAGTAGATGTCTGTTCAGCTACAATGCTGCCACATCTTCAGTATGAGCTACTGAAAAGAGCTCTAGAATAGAAACTGAACCCTTCCTGAATCAAGTTCTAAATAACAAAACAACACTACTCCGTGAAACTGGTTTGAGCAACCCCACTTGCACTCTGCAGAAGGAAGCAGAAAGGAGTGTAGGCAGCCTGCTGGTTTTGTGCTCCTAGAAAAGGGCTCAAGCAATTCTAAGCTACACCAAGTACAAAGGAACCCAAACACTGCTATTACAAACATGAAAGAACCGTGCTAAGGGCCCTTCTCTCCACAGAGATGATGTGACCTGGAGCTCTGGACTGTCCTTAGGGGTTCTGCTGCATAAAGAACACAGCTCCCTCACTCAAGCACTTCAGTTTGACCACAGGAGTCACACTGTGCAAGAACTCCCTGTAGCCTGTAAGTGCATAAGCTTTAAATAATTCCTTTGACAACTAAAAATCTTTTACAAATGGAAATCAGAAAGAATTCAAATCACAACAAAAATGGTAGAATAGAAGAGGGCACTGCTTTGTCACAACAGAGGTGTTAATATTTTCAGCCTTCCATTTCAGAAGCTAAAGGAAGCACTCACCACCAACATGGTTAGAGTAAGGCAAAAAAGAAACAAAATGTCATACATGCCTTAGCCCTGTAAGAATGAGAGCCACCTTGAAAGTTGATGACACCGTAAGCATCAGTAGAGGTCTGTTCCGTGTGCTTTTCCACTGACCATTCTTCTGTTTCCTGATTATAGTTTTCACCCAGCTTCACATCGGAGTATTTCATAGCCAGACTGGCAGTGAAACAAGCATGTTGTCTGACCAAGCGGCCACAGCAGCACCTGCACCCAGCCAGATCAGCGAGAATGCTTCAGTAAACACTACTTCACAAGACAAAAGAACTTCCTTTACTGATAAAAAGAATAGATTACATTTAGAAAGCAGAGATTCTAGACATTAGATAAAGCTCTTTTCCAGAGCAAGCCTTGTTGTCATAAATATTTACAGCAATAGTCAATTACAACACATATTATTATGCAAAATACTGAAGCTCACTAAGGTAGCAAGCTGGAGGCCAGGAGAAATTGCTTCTTTGAAGCCAAGTGATTTATATAACATTTATAAATCTGTGACCTACTTATTGCAGACAGTTCTTTAAACATTAGTTATATTTATTTTATATCTAACCTCTCACCAACTTGTCACTCATAACATTGATCAAAACTTTTTAAAACCCTATTATGAAAGCACTTATTTAATGAGAAAATATTCCCAAATATTATAATTACAAAGACCTTTTACCTGACAAGTTGCTGACAAATCTGACATCCTGGAAGACATCTGTAAGAAATATTTAAAGACATGACTAAGCTTCACACATAATTCACACACAACAGTGAGCAATTCACCAACAACAGAAGGCCATTCTTAGAAACTGAAGGACAAAATGTGGTGGGAAAGTTGTAAAGTCCATTGTAAGCTACAAATAGGTTAAGCTGAAAGGGCAAGTGTTGAAGACCATTCTGTTCCTTGTTAAATGCTCTGGAAATTTTAACAGCTTCCTAATTACTTTGTTTGCATTTGCAAATTTTCCATGTGCTGCATTGGTGGCTATAAATTCTAAAAGCTTCTCATGTCACATGGTTTCAAGGAATGTGGTGAATTATTTACAATAATTTAAAAATTCTACAGGGGTTAGTTCTTTTTCTGTTTAAAAACAAAGTTCTTAAATGAAAAATAGTAATCTTCCCCAACATAACTAAAGAGATTTTTAAGTGTTTTTTTAAGGAAAAGAGCGAAAAAGAACTTTTCTCAACCTCAGAGGAACAGGTTTCTCAGCTGCTCTCACACATATGAAGCTTAGAAAAAAAAAAAGGTTATCTGAAATCCATAATTACAATAGTAAACGTTTTGGGGAAACAAAACTGCCTTAAAAATACCAATTTTAAATCTATTTTCAAGTTGACTTTATTTTATCTGTGACACAAATGTCATGACTATGCACATCGAACTCAACCATTGAAGGAACTCTTAAATTATACCTGTAACACCTGGGCAAAGTCAACTACATATACTGGAGTTATCACTAACTTGCTTGATTTCACACCTCTAATTTAAGATAAGGTAAAAACAGCATGTGAGATTTGCAAAATATTCTTAACCTCAGCCTCCCCTCTAGAAACATATTTCCCCCTTTTTCAGCCTAATTTCTTTTCCTGTAAGAATTTAAGCATGAAAAAATTATTACACACCACATGAAATCCAAACAGTTCTCATTTTTCTGTTTTCCCTAGAAGCAATTTCTTCAGTCCTTCTTTTTGTAACTTTTTCCCCACCCCAATTCTTGGTTTTCTTTATTCTTCTATGAATTCTTCACCTCTTTTTTCCTACACTGTCAGGTTTATTTTCACACTTCACCCTACACTCACAATGATGTTAATTAAATTCCAGTAGGGGATATCTCTATGAGACTGACTTCAGAATTTTTTTTTCCAACCCCCCCTCACTGTAAACAGATCACAGCCATGAGTAGGAGAACTGCTAAGAAGCAGCAAAGGGAACAGGGGAACATTTTTTGGAGATTTCTGCGATGCCAAAGCACTTTCAGAAAAAGAAAAAAAGAATCCAATCTTTTCACAGGGTGACAATGTCCAGTCACGAAGGCACAAACCCAGGCCAGTACTTCACACAGAAACACAGTCCAACACTCTTCATAATGCTGACTTTTTTAATTTCAAAGAGCAGCAACGAGTTCTTGCATCATTTCTCATTTACCTGTGGGGGTCTTTCGAACTTGGTATAATATACACACACTCCCTCTTCGTGAAAGTATTTTCTATCCAGGATTTCTGGGACTGAAAGACAAAAAATTTAATAGTACTATAAAATATGAATCACATACCTTTGCAATGAAAAATGCTTTTTAAGGAGACAAGAGTTAGAATATGAGGGGTTTGCTGTCTCTCAGAAACTAACAAAACCATATATGACCTTATAAAAGCATCTCTCACATCTCCCCAAAAGCTGAGATAACCAGAATCATTATGTAATCTATAAACAAACTGCTTAAAATCAGAAGTAATATTTTTCAAAGCTAACATTCAAATAACAAAATTTTTAATACGTGAATGAAGATGTAACCAAAGAAACCCACAAACAATTTTAAGATACACTGTTACTCTATCGTGCTAAGAAAAAAAATCAAGTAAAAATAGATAAAAACTACCTGCACTAAACTGAAATAACACTAATTTCATCTATTTCCCTCTTTAATGAAGCAAATTTTTTATCTTGAAATTGAGGGTAAGGAAGCTTTCTAACACTGGCAATCTTTCCTAGTAGCAATAAATAGGTCATAACCTTTGTTCTTCATCAAGAAACTTTTCATTTCCGTCAATAAGATTAATTGGCACCTCTAAACTGTGTTCTAAGGTGAAACTTGAAGCATGAAATTAAGGATGTGCCTTACACTTAAATGCTTACTATTCTAATTGCTGGACATAATTTCATTTCAGTTGCTTTCAACAACCACATTAACATTATCTTACATAATAATCTTAAGATTACTTGCCAAACAACATCATAAATATCATAATGCATAACATCTACGTCATGTTTCAGCAATACATTGGGAAAGGGATTCAGACAGGGTTTTTAGCAATTAAAAACATGAAAAAATCTTGGAATGCTAATTTGCATCTTATGCAATATTACTTTAAATCCTTATTAAGATTACATTAAAATTCCTTCATTGCTAACAGCAATGTACTATATTTACATTTTGCCTTTAGAAAAGTTTGATAAATTTCACAACAAGGGGAAAAAAGACTGATGGGTATTATTTTACAAGGGGAAAAAAGACTGATGGGTATTATTCACAGGTATCTAATCAGAGGTCTGTGGAAGCTATAAAGAAATTTAGTGGGTTGGGTTTTTTTAGATTATAAGAGAAGTTTCAGGGAAGATGGACGCATTTTTCACTCACTGCAACTTTGACATCAGTTTAAGATAATACAGAGAAATTATCACAAGTAAGAATATACCAGCTACTTTTAATAAAGACCCCTGGAAAACTGCTCCTGAACTACCCACCCTCTTTCAAAACACTTCCCAGACTCAGCAGCTCTTTCCCACATTATTCATCATGATCACCTTCCAGTATTTTACTTTAGTAAACTTTTGACTATGAATTTATCAAGACAGCAACAAACTGCTGCTCCAGATTCTGTCTTCACACTAAGAAGGTCAACAGCCTCTTCCAAGGAGTAGGAAAAGTTGCAGAGTAAAGGCACTTCCCGAGACAGAAAAAAGGAGAAAAGATGGGCAATCCACAGCGAAGAATCACAGAAGGAAAAGCAAGACAAGAGAATGAGCACTCATACAGTGCATTTTACATTTTAAATAATACTTTTAACACCTGGAATAAATTAAACAGCCACAGTCATAATTTGCTACTGTCCCTCTTTCCCTGCAGATAGGAATGAATGCTGTAGCAAAGGAGAAAGAAGGCCTAGCAAGGGAAAAGCAGGATATTAAACATGATATGCAAACACTGTGTTATGGAGGATTCCATTACATTGATGGTGCTTTTCTCTTTTTTTTTTGTTTTCTCGGGGGTTTTGGTGTGTTTTCTTTTCATTCTCCTTTGAAGCAGATCAAAGTGACTGACCTTCAGGAGGCTTGTGAAAGAGATCTCTTTTTCTGCTGTCCTCAAAATTCATCTCAAATCTTTTAGTAGCATCTCCTCAGTTCTTTGGTAAGAAAAGTACCATCTACCACAAAGGAGCTGAGTATTTCCTAGGACACCTGTGCCTCACAAGAGTTGGGCACAAAACAGCTCTCTCTCTTCTCTACCTTGATCAGATGATTAGCAGTGCTATAAAAATAAACTTCACGTATGTGTTATGTACATTTATACATATGTCATACTAAGTGCATATCTTTACATATAGTAAGTAGTCCACATTTTTAGCTCCTCACTAAGATTTTTTTAAGCACTATTAAGCTTTAGCCTTTGTGAGATGAATCCCAGTTGTGGAAGCTACTTTCTCTTGCCTGAGTCCCCACTGTTTACATGGGTATTCTTGTATTTAATGTCTTAAAACTGAGCATTTAAACTTTAAAACTGCAGTAGTTTAAGCTTAACTCTGCAGATCCTCCAGAATATAAAAAGATATCAGAAGAGTCATTCAATACTTAGATGTTTCAGCCAGCTGGCTAAAACCACACCTTGAAGCAAGAGATCACAGGCATAACACTGTAGATGTTAAAATCCAAAGTATATAAACCACAAGCAATTGCGTCAATTGCTCCACGCAATATTGTTTTATTATTAAGTGGTGATCAAAGCTGGGGACCAGGAACACTGGCTCACAATGTGCAACACCACTTTTCATAATAAACAGTTCCAAAAAAAAAAAAGCCCCCAAAACAAAATAACTATCCATTCATTAATTTTCCTCTCAAATAAAGTAGTTTTAACCACTCATCAAGGATTTCTCTCCATTCTTCAGCCGTGAAAATATTTTCAGTACAGCACTACTACACCTATGTTATTAATGTAGAAGAAGCTCTGTAATGCTATTAAAACATACTTAGAACTTGCTAATTCTAGAGTCTTGTTTTCTTTTGAGAGGGAAAAAGAAAAAAAAGGAAAAAAAGAAGAAAATACAAACCAAGAAGAGAAGAGAACTGAGTGAAGACACTTCCCATAAATGAGTAAAAATCACGTTAAAAATGTAGGAAGTACTGCCTTCCATGTAAATAAGAACTATTATTACATAATGTTCCCGTGATGACCAGAAAAAGGAAGATGATATGAGGACACTGTTAAGTACAAATTAGTTGCAGCAATTACCTCTAAGAAATACTTCCTCATCAGCTAAAGATTAAGTTAAAATAGGAGATAAAGTCAGAAGTCAAAAATCAATATGCGAGTTATCAGACTGTTTTAGAAAAATTGCCTACTCTTATTAAAGCTTTTTCATCATCTGAACAGGATACACAACTCCCAAACCCTGCTTCCAGTAACAGGCAGCTCCTGCTGCTCCGAGTGCTCTGTTTTCCCACTGTATTTTTAGAAGATGCACTTTACACCATGGTTATGGGCAACACGGGTCAGGAGCCTTTTAGCAAAAAGCACAAGTAGCATTAACATATAGAGAGCTACTTTTCAACTATTTACTTTCTTTCCTTTCAAAACTGCATCTTGTGGAAAAAAAACTTGGCTTCCCATATTCTTTCCTGTGCATTCTCAATCTCTCAAGCTAAATAAAATTTAAGACTTACAAGAAAAATTTTAATATAATTTATATTACGCCAGAACTGCCTTCACCTTTCCCTTCAGGTGAGCCTATGAATTTCACCATATTAAGACCTCCTAGCAGACAGCGCTGGCAGGATCTTGTCTATACACATAATAACTCTTAACTTTTACCTTTGTGGAAGAGGTACTACAGTAACTACTAACTCCTCATCCCGAGGAGGCCAACAAGGCTTTAGCACAGACTTTAAGCTGTAGGTTTTACAGGATACCTCATTCTGGTTGTACTGATTTCTGAGCAAATGTGTCTTTCAGTACTTCTGAAAGAACTTCAAGAGGCAGAGAGCACATAGGTTTGGTTCAGTAATCCAGAAGAGAGATATTCACCCTGGGATCATGATTAAAGGAAATACTGTACACTATTTTAAATAAATACGTCCTCTCCCAACAGTTTCACCAATGCTGAAATCATTTTAATTGCTATTTGAAACAAAACTTACACAAGTACTTGCTGAACTACAAACTCAAGAGAACATACCCAACTATTTCCACCTTCTGGAGGTATCTAAATGCCAAGATAATCCCATGGCCTTTTATAACAGCTGGAAGTTTTATCACAGCCATTTCACTATTAGCTATGTTTGATTCAGCAACAGCATTAGCACTCCAAAGCCGTGATAACAGAGATTATTTAAATGTACCTGCTCAAGATTTGTATGTTATCTTCACTGAAATTCATACTGGATAACTTCAGAAAGTCTGTTTGTACAATGAAACTTCTACCACAAACTATAATTCAAGGTTTTGCATATGGCAGGTGAAAAAAAAATTTCAAAAAAAGAAACCATCACCGAAGTACAGTATGAGATCAGGTCGCAGAAATAAAAACCAACCACCTACCACTCTCCCCCCTTCAGCTCACGTGTTTGTAAGAGCCTCTCGTTCAACATACTAAAATAAGAAGACAATTAAGTTCTAGCAATTGATGCACAACAGTATGGCAAAGCCTTATCAAGCTATTGTGAAATTCTCAAAGTTTATTCAACAAGCTTGCTCTGAGTTATTTTCTCTATAGAAAGTAAGCCTGTCTGCTTGGCAAGATCTCAAAATGACTTGCATGATTTTCAATTAACAGAAATATGGCAGGTATAAATAATATTTGTAGTTTACAATCCTGAGCTTCTTCACGCACAAAGGGATCCCAGATTATTTTTTCTACTCCTTTGTGCTACTGAATACTGTTGTAAGATCATATGTTACAATATTGTAACAATATTTGTTACAAAACTAAAATTTACCTTTTCCCAGCTATATTGCCCTGGAGCCTGTAACAGTGCATACCAACCCAGCAGCTCCCCGGACAGTTTTTCTATAAAGCTCCCCACTGAATCAGGAAACTGACCTGAATTAAAAAATAATTTCCCAAACTGTGACCTTCGTGGAGGGCTGATAATGGGGATTTCAGTTACTGATTGCATAGACTGAGCTTCAAATTTAGAAGTCATATCACTTTCTACACCATCTCATATTTCATCTTTCAAATCTCTGCTTACACCATATGGCAGTTCAACACATGGAATACCTCCTAAAGGAGAAGATCGGCCAATTTCATTTGTCCTTTATTTAAAAATTAATATAGACTCTATATTCTTTCTCCACTGCCTCAAATTTTCCAAAAAGTTTATTTTCCATTTGGACAGAAGAAAATACAGGGAAGTTTCAGCAAGCCTGAAAACAAGAAGACACAGTGGAAACTATGCGCAGCAGGAATAGTCGTGCTAGCGCTGCCGCAGAGGAGTCCTATCTGTCTAGGTCACTTACAGCCAACAAGATAAATTTCAAAACATTTCTAAGAGACATTCTGTCCTAAGAGCCCTTTAGCTTGTCTGTTCAAGGAATTGTCCACTGACGATGTTCCAACTTGAAGTTACTGCTTCTTATATAACTATACACACCGCACACGCTCTTTTCGTGACTTACCAGAGGATCTCTTATCTGACAAACCCACTCCATTATCCAAACACGTGCTACACCATGGGACTGACCTGTGATCCCTGCCCAGACAACCAGCCCTAGCCAAGCACTGGGCTCCTGCAGCTATAGCTGAAAGGCAAAAATTCCAGACAATCCTCTATCTTATCGCATTTATGCTCGATACATTGAATAAAGCCAAACAACTGCGTTAAACACAACATCCAATTGGCTTAATGCACATCAAGTAGTTTAGAATTTAAAAAGCTTCTTGTGGGAAGATGAGCCATAAATAAAATGCACCAAATGAAAAGTTTCATGTTTTAATAACATTATAGAGCCTCCTCTACATAAATAGCTCATTGAAAAGATTTCCAGCAGGTGCTTCAAACCCTTAAGGCAGTAAGAACCACACTCCAAGTAAAGCACCTGGACTTGTTTTTAGGACAAATCAACTGAATGATACTGAAAATGTGCATCCCAGGATGAGCTGGGTAACTCAGCCATTGTGTATGGGGTGGAGAGCCAGCTGAAAGACAGTTATGCCTATCTACCAAAGAAAATACTTAGAATTTTGTATTAAAAATACTAGCACAGGACAGCTCAGTTCCTCAAGAAAACATCTATCATTTGAGGAAACGCTTCAAAATTTCAGCTAACTAAGCAAATAAGCAGATGGAAGGGAAAAAAAAAAAGTTAGGTAGTTTGATGCCATATATTTGCTACCATTTGTTTTAAACTCTTGGCTCCAACAAACCCCAGGCATTTAATTTACTTGCTTTCCCTTCAATTTAGTTACATACTTCTATAATTTCAGTTTGGGGGTTTTTGTTTTGTTTTATAAAAAGAGGGGGAGAAAACAAAGCATTTAGCCAGCTAGTATTATGAACTATATTTAAAAGACTCTCTGACACAGAATAACAGTGCTGTCTGTCCAGAGAATGCACAACACACACAGAGCACCTACAAAACTAATTCCTGAACCAGCATCTACAATACCAGTCAACCTCAATTTTTCGTACTAACTTCCACAGAAAATAGGGGTATGTTCAATACTCGAAAGACAGAGGCTCAGATATTATCACAGTGCCAAAAGATATTTATGCAGTGCTTTAATGTATCCCTGTGAAGAATGTCACTCTAAATGAGAAGGACTGGGCTTTAATCTTAATTGTTGTTTAATCCACTACAAATGAAACATTTTTGCAACTGTATTTTACCTGCTGCACCAGGATTACCTACTATTCGAGAACAACTACCAGCTTCGATTACTTACTAGTCAAGAAAAAGTTGGTTCTTTTTTTTACTTTTCCCCAAATGCATCGGGGCATCTGTTGTCACAGAATGTGACGAGCTCAGACAGACAGACCCATCGGGCACAAAAGGTGCCTCTGCTATGCTGAAGATCCTGTTCTGAACAAAACAGCTCACCAGGCTTCACTGGACTCCTACGAAAGCAAACTGCTCCAGTTTTCTGGATTGAAAACCTTCTCTAGTGAAAATATTGCTAGAGTCCTGAAAATAGATTGTTTGACAGCAAAAAAATGACTGGGTTTACTTTAAATTAGAAGTGTTGAAGCAGGGAAGGAAAGAGGGCAGTCAGAGAAACCTTCTGTCAATTCTGCACATGGGAAGCAGATCTCAAGTGAGCCAGAGAGGAAAGATATGAATCTTCATCTCAATGGCTCCCTTAGTGCTGAAAACAAACCTTCAACAATCCTATTTTTTATTAAACAGTTCAGGAGATTTGCCCTGAACAGATTTCACAGCAATCCAGGTCTCTAACAGAGTAGCTTTTGTTTCATCAAGTTCTTCTCTGACGTAATGAAGCCACCACAGAACTCCCTGAATCCACGGGCAGTTTTGGATGCAAAGAGTAATCAGGATTTGTCAAAAAGGATTTCTACAGCTCTCTCAAACTTGATGAAAATTTTTTCCAGTCTGCTATTTGGAGAACAGGCTGTTTTTGTGAGAATTATTTCACCGTACGATTATAAAGCTTATAATTCACATGTTCGGGGATTTTCTTTCTGCAGATTCACCTGATTAAGAATACTATAAATTCACATACAGAATTTAGCATTATGAAGTGGTGACTTTTAACCCTGATGCCACAGAATAAAACCCACAGACCTCATATTTTTGTTATATTTTTATTACATTTAAACTTAATCCACTTTACCCATATTGTTGGGAAAGTTATCTTCTAACTGCAATACAGGTCTTCCAGTGGGAAATTCAGAGTAAATGCAGCATACTTTCAAATAAATTTATTTATTTATTTAATAGGTGAAGGTCCATGCTGTTCTGCAGTTAGACCAGCCATAAAATTATTCCTCTTTTTTAGAAAGTATTGAATTTGAAAATCCATACGTCATCCATACAAGGCATAAAATAAATATTAATATACACCTAGAAAATATTTCACAACTGATTCTACAGCATGAGATCGCTCAGGTCACTATGGAATGGACCATCAGTTGATTTCAGAAGACAATCACACACTGGTATAATTTCAAACTGGCTTTTTCTCAGCTGATATAACAATGAACACCTTCAGAGTTAAATGCCCAATTACAACAGATACAGTAATTAAACTTGCCAAAAGCAGAGACTCCCTGAGACTGTGTCAGCACAGCAGATGGCAAGCTGTTCCTGAACACGCCTTCAGAAAAGCCGAGGGGATGCAAGGAGAGAAATGCATTTTAATTTTTATTTTCCAACAACTTTCATTGACAGAATTTGGAATTTCGGTAGGAAAAAGAAAATATAGCATAAGATAAACCAGTTTCATTGCTGTGAGCTAAAGTAAGTTTATTTCAGAATAGTTTATATTTTCAATCTTCCCAACTGATGAAACACCAAGCTAAAAAATTTTAGCCTTGGTAAAGAATCTCTACATTACTTCCTCTGAGCTCACAGACCAATCACATTGTGATCCCTTCCATAAAGTACTTCAAAACATATACTGAAGTTATGACCTAGAAGCAACAAACCACTGAGTTTTCAAAGGAGATGAAAATAATTCTTTATGCCCTAAAACTTAACACCATGGATGAAAGAAAAAGAACAGAAAAGCAGTGTGTGGTTGTAACTACAAGAAATACAGCTACAGCTTTCCAGCCAACATTTTCACTCTTAATATTCACTTTGTTCAAATGAGATTAAAACAAAACAAACATGGCAAAGTACATAGGAACATCTGCAAGCCTGTCATACAGTGCCTGCTTCTTTCTGAAAGGGTCCCTCACTTAAAACACACTTTTAATTATGGTGAATGACCCATGAAAACCAACCTCAAATCTTTTACATTTTTAAACACCCAGCCTCCTTTCCCTTCCTTATCCACAGTGATACAATTGCAGTCTGCATCCTCCTCACCTCTCTCAGCACCAGAGATTTAGCTGCAGCCTGCCATCGTTCTGACCTTACCAGATACAGATTGCAAGCCTACACACTCTCTCAAATAGGAGCAGCAGGAAAGTAGAGTCAGCATTCCCACTCACCAACACACACAGAATGATGCCAAGTCTTTTTAAGTCGGCCAAAATATTTCTGTGGGCATGAAGGCTGCTGCCTCTCCCTGGTCCTTCCCACAGGGACGGATGGGACGCACTGCGCTGGCTGCTGAAACCCCTGCGCTTCCTGGCTCACCAGATTTACTCTACAGCAAAGTATTAGTTTGGGTCATACCTCACATTTCTGGCAAGTGCTGGGCTTACCTTGCACGTGCCACAGAGGGTTGTACGAACAGACAATCCTATAAAGTCTGGATTTATTTTGGGAAGGAATGAGGCTTGGGGCATGGTTGCAGCAGTAAAGCAACTCACATAGTCTGGATCGGGTTTGTGTCCTCCTCAAGCAACCTCCAGTCCCTTCCCCATTCACACAGGGAATGTAAGTCACAGATGCAAGAAAGGAGGCAGTGGTGGCCACTTCTGGAAATACAGCAGTGGGAAAGGGCTTGTGTGACCAGCCAAAAAATTAATCCTGCCCTCAATTTGCTTCCGGTTTGTTCCCTGATGAAAAAGCTCAGCTCTGGCAGCAGCTGTTCCTAGACAGCTTTACAGGCTGCAAACCCCCTCACCTCGTGCAAAGGATGTACTTCAGCAATATTTGAGCTGCAGATTTAAGGAAAGTCCTCCCTTTCTAGCCCATGAAGTGCATGAACATCTGATTAATTCAGTATGTGCTGAAGCACATTACAACTACAAAAGCAAACTGGAAGGGTGGATGCTGTTTGTCCTGCTCTACCACTTTCTGAGCCTGTTCAATTTACAGATCTGACTTATTTTTCATGTCATACAAAGAAAGACACTTCTCTATCATCACAGCAAAGATTCTGGTGCCTCCTGACTTAAGTAGGCTATTATTAACTCACTAGAGCAATGGAAACTTGTTATCACTAAGGGATTTTTGACATAGCTGGCTTCAGACAACTCTGACTATATTAAAAGAGAAAAAAAAGGAATGCCACGTAAATTATGACGGATCAATAACATTTCTCTGAATAGCATGGGTGAGAAGGAAGAGCAACAGAACATATTAATGGGCACATGAAATAGGAGACAGCACCAGACCAGTGCTAAGGATGATGAAATTTCACAGAACTTACATTTAGACGCAGTATCTGGGAAAACAAATTTATTGTTATAATGAAAACTACTAAAACTAGCAAAGAGGCCCATCAGCAAACACGCAACCAAAGACCCACCTGAAACAGATCTGGAATTTTGGGTTCTCCCTGCCTGTACACACGTGCACACCAACGTGCCAGTATTTGCTAGGCACAGTAGGGGAAGCAAACGTTTTGGTCAACTCTTTACAGTGATCAGACTTCTTAGGAGATTAAAACAGGCTGGAGAAAGTAGGATGAGCTGGCATAAAAGCAAGCCAAAACAAGAAATTGCTACAGTTCACCTACTGTCGAATTACGAAGACTTAAGCATTTTTAAATACAGCTCATAACAAAGAGCTGCTGGATTCTGTTACACTTGCACTGCCTGTCAAGACAAAGCAGCAGCTCTCCTCTCACAGCCAGCTCAGCCTGCAGCTGCTCAGCGCACTCTGACTACAGCCCCACCTCGGGGTACAAGTAGCCTGACAGCATTCGAGAGACATCCATGGACCTAAACTCCTAGCAGAAGATAAAGTCCCCCACTGAAACCATTCAAGCGGTTTCTGCTTTCTACTCCAGAAAAGTGCAAAGAAGAAACTTAACCGGGTTTATTAGGGAAATGTGAAAGCAGCTAATTACTGTCTGAAATAATATACAGTGTTTATCTAGGCACTTTTTTAAATTTCCACCCTCTGTTTTTGAGGGTTGTTTGAGCTTTTGATGCTTTCAGAGGCTCTTCTATGTTAAATACCACAAGTCTAAATAATTACTCAGAATAAAGTACCCTCTCTCTTTTTTTTTGGTTTGTTGGGTTTTTGTTTTCCCAGCGTAGGGGAAACAACTAATTAAATGATATTGAGAGACCACAACACGACTTCACATGGAAAATGTTTTCTATTTATGGTAATTCCTTCCAGCACACTAAATTCCAGTAAAACTCACCAATGTTGAGTGTATGTGGCACAAAGGCCTGTCTAAGCTGTACTGGACTAATACCTGGGACAGGCTCCTCCCTGGCCTGCTGGGAAAAGAGGGAAGACAATCTTTCTAGAGAAACAAAAGATACCAGTAGGGAGGTGGAGGTCCTGGCAAAGCCAAGAAACACAGGAGAAATATTTGCTTTGACAGATGCAATTCTTCAAATTAAAAAGTGAGGGTGCAGTCAGAGGAGACAAGCTGAGGGAGTTCCTACTCTGCCCTCCCACCCATTCTCCTGCTACTTCTCCCCCACCTGCAGTTGTGCACTCACCCTTTGGGGAGTTAATTGAGCTCCCTAAACCAGCACATTACTTTTGGGGGAGGGGAAAAAAAAAGCAGGTAGCTTCAATGTCAGAATGAACAGATTCAGATGCAAACTGGACAGAAAACTAAGGCACAAGAAAGGATCACATGGCCCTGATCAGGGTGGGAAGAAGGGAAGTAGGACACCCCCTTTGGTAGCAGACAGATACTGGGTTGGCAGAAGAGCTGAGCTGATCTAAGCATATTGTCAGGGTACATCAAAATAATCCCCAAAATCACACAGGCTCTAGGCACCCAGGGAAAGACTGAAGATTTGCCACACAAAAAGATTTTTTTTTTTTAAAATGCATAGGTATCCTGATATTCAGGAAGGAAAGGGAGTTAAGACTGTATTTCTTTATTTCTCTATGAAGCAAGAACACATTGCCTAAGGTCACATTTTCGAGGGGCAGATACCCTGCATTTAAGAACAGCACCTGGCACTGAAGATTTGTTCTAATTCATGGTATAATTAACATTCAACTAACTCCTAATACATTAATTACTAAAGATTTTTCTTGTCCTACATGCAAGATCTTTATATTTGTCAGAAAACCCCCAAAAACCCAGTAATGACACCCAAGAGGATAGTCAAAATGACTAACCTCATCTCAGCAGTGCTAATTTTTCTACATCCTCCTTGCAGAGAGAAAAGAGCTGCTCTGAATCCCCCTTGGTCTCCCACTGAGCAAGCCTAGGGACTCACTGCCTAATTAGCTCCTGCGAATAATCCTCCCCCTCTCTGCAAAGTCTACCTGTATCCTGCAGATTGCCCGTGACCAGAAAGCATCCTTCTACAACCTGAAAACAGGATTTTTTTCTGAAGGCAGAAAAGCTTCAGTCTTGCACATTTCAACACCAGGAAGAAGGCACAGCCCAAAGTTTACTGCATCATGTTGTCCAGCAAAGCACTGGGATTATACCAGTACCAAATACTCCTCTTGTGGGCCAGAAAACTCCGAGCACAACCAGAGGATGCATTCACACAATGACTCGTTTGTTAGCAGCCTTCAGCGCGGCAGAACCTTCACCTGTAACACTAGCTGGCAGCCCAAACCAGGACAAGGATGATGTGTGTTTTCTGCCCTCTTTCCCTATATAAGCAACATTAAAAGGCCACCCTGTTTCACTAAAGCATTTGAAACAATTACAGAGAATTTAACCACAAAGAGTCCCGGAGTCGCACACAGAGCAGTAAGACTGATATTGAAAAATGCATGCACACAAACCGTGGGTTTTCCACAGCTGAAAATTTAAAAAAGGATTTTTCTGCATAAGACTTTTATAAAAGAAACCAAGACTGAGACAGACCAATTGCTTAACGAGGCAAAGGCATAAATCCTCATCAAGAGCATTTCTGAAGTTGCACAAATTAGACAGGCAAAGGTTATTTAAGTGGATATTTCTGTTTTTCAATGCCTCTGGCTGCAAAGCCAGTTGATGCCAGTTTAAGAGGTGAAAGTCCATCCCGACCTCCACATCTGTGCTTAGTGCCCCTGGCTGAGGCCAGGTGAGGGCTCACAGGGCTGTCCCCAGGGCCAGCCAGCAGCAAAACCCAGGAACTCCTTCAGCAGCAATTATGGGGTCAGTAAAGAAGAGCCTGTGAAATTGGGAAGAACGAGCCTTTTCCAACTCGTTCTGCATCCAGAGGCATTGCCACACCACACAATGCTAGGTTCCTAGACAGCTCTCTAGGATATTTGTTAGCTAAGGTATTGGTGATCCATTACTCTTTCCCTAGTGTGAGGTTACTAGCACGAGCAGGAGTTCCTTCAAGATGAATCTCTCTCAAACTCTTTGGCCAAAAGATCACCTTCAGCCATGTACTCTTCTAATGCCTTCAGCTGAAGTTTCATTAAATTTGCTGTTTAACAGAATTCTGCAAACTACAGACAATAATGCAGCCACGGAACACAGGAGAAACTGGTAAGACTTTGACATTTAAAACATCATTAACTGCACCTACTCGTGTAGATTAACTGATTTTTATAATTGAAGAGAAAGTTGATTAACAGTTCTGTAATTACACAACCGGTATTTTTAGGCTCCAATCATGTGTCACTTAAGCACATGCATAATTTAACCTATCCAGGTGACTGAAGTTATGCCTAAAGACTTGCATGACCTGCAGCAGCACCAGGGACAGGCTTTGAAAGGAAACAGCTTTTTCAGACTGGCTCTAGCCACAAACCAGAATACTGCATTACACTCACTACACAAAGCCAATCTACATGCAATTTTAACAGTGCTGTACAGCAGCATGACTGTCTTTGAACCTGTCCACAGGGCTGCTGTGCTGAGCTCTGGCAGATACATCAGCAGAATGCAGCTTTGGTTTCTCCTAACTCAAAGAAACAAGTTGAGCTTCCTGAGAAAGTCAAACAAGAATGAGAACAGCAAAAAAAAGCAAATATGCTGTATGTTAAGAACACCGAGAAAAAATATCCAGCAATATTTTGTTACACGAGACAAGTTACCAGCAGTGAATCATTTGCCAACAGAAATAACCTGATGGGAGGGATCAAACTCATCTTGGTGCAGCTCAGTTCAGAGACAGACCAGAGCACAGCACATCTGGTAAAAACAAGGGATCTTGAATCTGTTAGCATGCATTCAGAAAAGCAGGTCAAGAAAAACATCCTCTGTGAACAAGAACTTAGATACAGGAGTATTCAAGAATAGTAACATGGGCTTGCAGTACAATTAGACAAGGTCTACAAAGCAATTTGGTTTATACTCTGAAGAGGCCATGGAACCTGACTTGTGCTGGCACAGCTCCATCCATGCCTGTGCACAAGGCTGTGAGACCCAGAAAACATTCATGTACCGTGGGTGACACACAGAGTAACCCCACACTTCCTAATGCAATAGTACAAATCAAATCTCAGGCACCTCAGAGCAAGCTTCCAATCCAGCTTCACAGCTCCTGTCAAGTTTGGCGTGCCACGATCCCATCTTCCTAAGACTCTGCACATGATCCCAACCTATCTCATACCAGCACCAGCATTTATGCAGTCACGTGGAAGCCAATTCAGGGAAATGGCCAACAAAATAATCCGCAAAAAAAAAAAGGAAAGGAGGTGACGAGAAGTTTATTCAGTTCAAATCCCCAGTGACTGAGCACACAAGGAAACACAAAGGGACAGGTGAAAGGGTGACAGCCAGGGTTTAGAGGAGTTTAGACTGGATTACAACACACCTTGAAGAAGAGCTTTGGCAGATGTGGGAACAGCTAGCAAAGGGCTTGAACAACAACCCATAACCTGAGGTTATTACCCCATAACACATCTCAAGCACTCCAGGTCAGTCAGAAGAGATATCGTCAATAAAATGAGTAAGAGTGGGAAGAACTGGGCTGCTAAATAACACTAGCTCTAAGAGTGCCCCAAGTCTAGAAATTTTTAAGCAATTAGTGCTTGTGAAATGAAGTTTTCCTAACAAAGCATCTAGAAACTCATTTGCAGAAAGCATAAATGTAGATGTATTTATTAAATTTAAGCTTTTAGAGCCAAGTTTTTCAAGTCCACATCTCACAAAAACTGCAGCATTGGAGAAAAAATTAGCAGACATTTGGATAAGAACCATCCGCTGGGGACATCTTGCAAAATTTGACCCAGCATAAGTCAGGGGACTACAAAGTGAAAACTCTTCGAAGAGGTGACAAGAATCAAGTAGATAAGGTAAAGAATATAAGCACCACTTTGGGTAGAGGTAAGTGTGAACAAAGCATGGAACAAAAGCTGGGATTCAATTACAAAAACCATTGTGCTACGACTGACTGAGCTGTAACAGACACTTTCCCAGGCTTTGAGGATTACAGAGTTACAGTGAAAGGCTGAACACCTACATTAAACTCATTTAGAGCTGTAACTGAGAAAGCATTCTCAAGCAAGAATGCTTTAGTGTAACACAGCGAAAATATACTTCAGTAATCACCCAAAAGGTTGCCAGTAAAAAAATAAACAGAAAGTGAAAATCAGCAAACCAGAACTTAATTGCAATATGTCAATTCTCAAAACTACAACTTCTTTCTTGTTTTTTTTTTTACATCTGCTCTGTTTAGCTGTAAACAATTAAAGGCAGAATCCAATAGCACTGAGAGTCATCCAGACCAGGCTTTAGGATCCATGACTAGGAAACATAAAGCTTGTCAAGGCTGTTACAGACTTTGAAAGAGAGGTGCAGTGCTCTCCAAATCAAAAAGAGGCCTCAAATTCTTGCTGTTACAACTACTGGCAGTAAGTCTAGACACTGGTAAGATCCACATGTGCCTAATTTTCACAAACTATAAGCACAGAACTACACTCACTGAAACTGTGTGTTGGTCTGGTGCATGCTCTTTGCAGAACACACGATGTGCATTTAAACAAAATAACCACTTTGTGTTGGACTGTTTATGAGGTAAATTAGGGCTCTCCACAGACAGGCTGAAGATGAAGTCCCAATAAAGCATCACAGAGGGTTCACAATAGCTGTTTCTGAAGCTGGATGATCTAAAAACCTCAGTTGTCCAACTACACACAACAGAGTTCTCACTTGATTACTGAATCAGCCTCTAAAATTCTGATTTTGCAGCTGTAGAAAAATCAACAGATATGCTACCACACAAATCTCATGCCATCCTCCTTGAGCTGAGAACAAATGAAATAAAGATGGGTTGACACACATGAACTCATCAACTTTTGCCATACACACAGAATGTTCAAACACTTCAGAAAATGCGACAACAAAATGCAAAAAAGAGCTCAAGTTTGAATGAGTTTGTACAAGTCTTCAGAAAAAAAACTTACACTGCTCTTAATAATATAAAGATTAAATAACTGTAACTATGATGCAACTTTTAGGATTTTTTTAAGAAATACAGAAGTTCCCATCGTTAAGGTTTAATCCAAGCCTACCATTTCAGAAACACCTGAACTTTGCTTTAGTTAAGGGGAAAAAACCACATAACTTGTAAACCAAGATTTAATGTGCTGTCAGTTTGGTATCACACTTTAAATTCTCCTTGGCAATCAACCACACTTATCTTACAGACTAATCCTGCAACATCCTTATATCACACGCTGTCAAACCACTTGCCACAGTTAAATATTCTAGTCCTTTCATAAAGCAGCTTTTCAGAACTACCAGCACCACGATTAGCAATACAGTTATTTTACTCCCCGAATTCCCCATAGGTTCAGGACACTTTTCACCCAATTTTTGGGAAGGAAAAAAAAGTTCTATACAGTTTCTCTGCTGTTTTTTTATATTTCATTATCCCATTAGAATTTCACTGGCCTTTCCTTCTTGGAAAGAACACAGGATTAAGAACTCTCCTCTGCTCACCTAAGAGCAATTAAACAACCTGCATGGTTCCTTTTTCTGTGCAAAATAATGGCTGGGGAGAAAAACAAACTCAGGTTGTTCTGTGGGTCCAGCAAACCTGGCAGTTAAAGAAAGAGGCTCACACTCTACATGCTAAGCAAAGTATAGGTGTAAAGGCTGAAAGGAACTCACCACTACTCAAGAAAAACAGCATTCCTTCCATCAGTGGAACAGCTGTGATGGAGATTGCTCTTGGAATCCCCGCTGCTGCTCAGGGCTGTGGTCCCACCCAGTTCAGATGCAGCTGGTCAGCTGTTTAATGACTGGCTGCTACCAAAAAGACAAGTCACCTCCTGCACATCCTCACTCCCCTCCTGCACAGCAGCAGGGATGCCCAGCTAATCCTCTGCTGAGCCAGGCCGGGGAGCAAGGCTGGCCAACACTAAGGTTTTTGGGGGTTTACTTCATCTGTTCTTTTGTTAGATTAGTTTTCTATTACTTGACACACAAAAACACCTATAATTTAAGCAGAAGAAAAGCCAAGCTTCCCATAATAAAAATAACAGAAACCAAGGATTAGGTAGATCACTTTCAGTACTGGCTGTATCACGATATATGACACCATCACCTCCACGTTCTCATTATGTGAGCAAAAGCAAAGGGATTAAATTAAAAAAAAAGACAATAACAAGACTGCAGAGACTATAATAGAGGAAAAAGAAGGCTTCAGGCCAGGGAACACAAAGAAAGTGTGCAACAAATGTTCAAGTTCTACCACAGGTCAAGTGGACTATTTTTTGTAGAACCAGTGAAGCACATAGACTCATTTGTTAGGGGCCACAGCTATTTGTCAGTATCAGAGGTAAAAAGTGATATAGCTTTAATAATTATATAAGTATCTTATCCAAATACACAGAGAGTGAGATTATTCAGTAATTTATTGCTCAAAAAGTCAGCTGCTGAAATTTCAACCACTGAAAGTAAAATGCACCAAGACAGAATTATTCACGGAAACAAGAAACATCACCTCAAAAACAAAACTGCAATTCTGAAAAACACACACATTGATTTCGCTGTCAGTTTGCCCTTAAAAAAGTGGGACAAAGTAACAGAACTAATGTTGCTTGTTTCAGGAAATTTACATGGCACGTAAATATCACGGCCAAAGTAGACACACTGAAAGAAATTTGGAATTCCAAAGGAAATAAATATCAGTTAAAAAAAAAAAAAAAAGACAAAGACACATTTCTCAGGTTAAATATTTTGGCATGAGAAGTATCATTTCATACTGTCTTAGTATTTCAAAGTCTTACAATACAGAAATCCATTCTCAGGTCTTTAAAGACTGCAAAATTCTATCGCCTCCCTTCACATGCGCTTTTTGACAAGTCCTCTTAGAGATTTATTTGCAACATTACTGATGTCAAATCGCAAGCCAATATAGCCAAACTCTATTGTGTCAGAGTCAGTTATTCAAGTTCAAAACAATACTGCTCTGTTTAGAAAACGCTCATCTGTCATGACTGTCCACGGGGACTGAATGGTTATTAGGAATGCACCTCATGAACGGGCCATGAAAGAGAAGCATGAAAAGTTTGGGTGTTGGTCCAAAGTTTCCAGGAAAGGGAAGCACAGCAAGTGGCAACGATAACGATGAGAAGAAGAGAGGACTTTGGATGCTGCAGTCTATCACCAGCAGAGCAGACAAAGCTGGGCTGATGTGGTAAGACAAAATGGTAATGCAGCAAGACTAGTTAGGCAGAGCCTCAAGGGACAAGAAAAGAAATGAAAGTTTAAAACACAATGGAGTAACTCTCTCCAAGATAACCCACGTGGAGAGGTAGATGATCTGATATAGTATCTTTAAAAGTGTGAGATAAATGTCAAATGCAAGGTGATGTTTCAAGGTGCCTTTGTACCACAAGTGAACATTACCCTTCCACTGCTCAGTTCAAGCAAGCAAAAGAAGTATCAAAGTACAACATCAGGAAACTAAGGTACAAACAGTCCAAACCCAGCCTAAACAGCTCCACATGCACAAAGGTTTCCCCCCTCCCGCCTTGAAACAGCAAAGTCAAGAATGGCCTCATACCAGAAGGTATGAGGGATGATCTAGCAGACACTTATCTCACCCACACAGACACATTTAAAAAAAAAAGACTGAACAGCCGGAATTGCCACACTGAACAACTCACTCCTTAGAATAATTCCTGATTTCATGTTGGACACCGTCCAGCAATTATTCAAAGCTGCTAAATAGTCAGGGAAATTTTTAGCAAAATGAGCTTGCATAAAATGTCTTACATTCGACTCAACCAAAACACCTGTTTAACAGTGGTTTCAAAACATTTGGTAAACACACAGCAAATTTAAAACACTGCAAACACTACATTGCCAAAAAGGCTGCTGAGTCCCGAATTTACAAAAGTGATGGTTAAAACCAAACTGTACCTTTCTAGGCTATGTCAGCGCCAAAAAAAATCCACCAGAGCTAAACTAAAAAAAATGAAACAAAAAACCCCAAATCCCCAACTCCTCAAAACTAAACCCAACCCCAAACCACTTCAGCTGAGGAGAGCAAGTACCACACAAGTGGCAGATGCCAAGCACTCTTTTAAGTCAGAACGGAAGGTTGCATTTTCAGCTTCTTCCTAGAGGAGTGCAGTTTCTAGAAAAACACAGCCCACATTTCGACACAGTTCACAGATATACTCAGAAATGGAAGATTCATGGGCACAAATCCCCGTGGTTTTGAAGAAAATACCGTGAAACAAAACACCTTTATTAAAAATTAAACAAAGCATCTGACTAGAAGTTCAACCAGACTGTAGAAATCCATATATTTAGACTTCACACTTACATTTTCTAAATTACTTGAAAGCACTTGATGCGATGAATCACTCTAAATTCTGTAAATATTAATTAAGGAATAAACTTATAGGGATAAAGAACCGTCGAACAGCCAGAATAAAGAGATGGAACTGAAACCGTGTTTTCTTTGCAGACACTCATACATCTCTTTCTAAGCGTATATATGTTCCCTTACGCATAACATGTAGAAACCGCAAAAATCAAATAGGTGTAAAGATCAGAAGAGAAGAACTGCTGCAGCCCAGAGAACCACACCGTGCGAATGCCGGTATCAGAATTCCATGAGAACCACCACGACGGACGGAGGCAGCACTGGGAGCTCTAACGGAGAGCTCGCGTTTCCGAGCCGTGCGGTGCCTCCGCCGCGGGAGCCGGCGCTGCTCGGGGCGCGGGACCGGCTGCGGGGCGGCGGCTGCCCCGGGCACGGCGCAGGGAGGGCGGCGGCGGGAGCCTCNGCCGGGACCCGCAGCAGCCGGCTGGGACAGGTCTGATCCGGCGGCCCCGTCCCTTCTCCCTTCCCCCTCTCCGCCGGGCGCGCCCGGCCCCGCCGCCGCGGCACTCACCATTCTCCTCAGGGCCGGGCTGGGTCTCGGCGCCGACTCTGGTTCTCCTCTCGCCGGGCAGCTCCTGCTCGTGGTTCGGCGTCGGCGGTGGCGGGGCCTGTCTCCATCTATCGGGGCTGGGCTCGGCGGCAGCGGAGGGCTGGGTGGGGAGCGGCCGGGCGAGGACGACGCTCCGGGGGCGAAGGGAGGCGCGGGACGCGGAGGACGGCGCTGGTTCGGCTCCGCACCGGGACCCAGGGCTGGCGGCGGTCTCGGCCCGGCGCCTCTTTCTCATAATTGTGCGACTCGGCCGGCGGAGGAGCCGCGGCGCTGCCGCGTCAGCGCGCACCGCCCCCGGGAGGAGGAGGGGGCGGTCGGGGCGGTGCTGCCCGCCCGGCTCCCCTCGGGGCGGGCCGGCCGGGGACGTGAGGGGGTCTCTCAGCCTCTCCACGCGAGTGACGAGGCCCCAGCAGGGTCCCGAGGAACCCTGAGAAGGCAGCAGTGGCTGCGGGCGGCAAAGCGGCCGTGCCGCTCTGTGCTGCTGGTGAGGTGAAGGCGGAGGTGATAAAAATGGAGAGAAAGGCGCCTGGCTGGGAAGGCGCGGTTCGGAGAGGGGCTCCGCACCTCCGCAGAGGCATCGGCCTCGCTTGGGGCTGCACGGCGTCCCTGAGGGCACGGACCGCGGCTCCGCTCCCCGGCAGTGAGGGGGCACCTCAGGCCGGGCCCCTCAGAGCGGGCTCCGGCCTCCGGAGAGGGACCCGGCCTCGCTCCTTGCTAGAGCCGCCGAGCAGGGAACAGCCCGAGTTCAGATTCCTTCACGCTTCTCTTGCCAGCCCTGCTCACACAGGGCACTGCCGCCGTTGGCACCGCGTCCAAGGCATCTTCCGATGGCCTGAGCCACACTGGAGGAGAGTTCGTTTGGAGGGAAGAAGGAGGATGCATTTCTGCCACTTCAGTCAACTCAGTTCCCAGTTTAGATTACGAACTGCCCAGGGGATGAACCTTGTCTTCTTTTGTCCCTGTATGCAATCTGCAAACTTGGAGAATCAGTACCACAAATGAAAAGCTTTATACGTTAATTTCTACTATACATGTCACTATATAGCTTTTGAAACGAACCCTGTGCTAAACACTGCTCTCACAGAAAGATTAAGTTTGGCTCAAATTATTTGTGTTCCTTAAATTAAAAAAATTAAAGAGATCCTAGAAAAATCTCTCATCTCTTTTAAAAATACCATGGCCATACAAGAGCAGTAATTATATATAAACTCAATCCAAACATTCGAAGTAATTTAAAAGCTTTGACTTTTCGTTGTCGGGCCTGATCATTTGTCAGCTGTTGTGAGTTTTGTTTATCACGTCGTCCCCCGCTGCAAAATGCCATCATTAATGCCAGAGAATTGGGCTGAGCTGATGTGTGCTCACACCTGAACCGTGGTATTGTGCATCACAGGGTAACAGAGCCCACTCCCGTCATCACACAGGCACGATCAAAAATCAAACCAAGCATTAACTTGCAGCAGCCAGTTTTCCTGCCTTTTTTTTTTCTTTTTTCTTTTTAACAGAACTGTAGATAACAAGAAAAAAAACGTTCTTGCATTAACAGCCATTTAGCAGGGCAAGTCCTGCTGTAAATTCTGGTGTCAGAACACCTTTGCTGCGGACAATAGGTGCAAATTTGGGAAGACCCAGCAACTGAGGCATCCAGCTCGCATTAGGGTGTTGCAGGGAGTTCCTCAGCTGCAGGGCAGCTCCTAATGCCTGTTTTAAGTTAACTTCAGAAGAATTTGTGCTATCTTACATAGCTATGGAAATTAGGCTCTTAGGACTCTCAATTTCCATAGAAAGGGAAATTTAGGCTTTTCCAGGAAAAGCTTAAATGAGTTCTGAGTAGAAGATCACACAACAAAGAGGCTCCATTCACGCTCTTACTGTGTAGAAGTCCCAAGCCTGCTGATCTGCCACTACTTGTTCCTGCCCAGATTCCCATGTGCTAGTTCTTGGCTTAGAGTGCAGGAACAGAAGGAGCAGTGGAAGTCGAGCAGAATTTTTTGGGAAATGGTTCAAGAATCTTCCAAAGTAGAGAAAATGGGGGATTTTTGAATTCTTTCGTTAACACCATGAAGCAACAGTAGAAGAGTTTAGGAGAACATGTGTAAGGTGAGGGATTTCCATGCCTTGTTTTCCTGTTGATCCTGCAAAACTGTATAGAGATCAACATCAAACTGTTTGAGAGTTCAGCTGCGATAAGCTTAGATGGAGGGAGCACATTGTTTCACGGGAACAGCTTGTGATGAAAATGAAAGGAAAGTGAGTCACCAACATCCTCTCTGCCTCATGCTGTCTGGGGGAGCGTGAGCCTTCAGTGCTGTGGAGGCAGGACACAGCAGCACACTGAAACACATCCCTGTGACCTGGCAGAGATGGCACATGGCCTCAGGAAGTCGCTTTATATCCTCCTGCTACCTTGATCAGCCATACAGAACATGGCATGGTTTGACCCTAAGCTAGCAGAGTTAGTCATCCAAAAGGTGAGTTCTTGTACATTCACATGTTAAATCTTGTAAATCACTGTACAGTAGGATAAATATTTGCTACTTGTCATGCTAAGTGTTACCTTTCAATCACACCAAAAGTCAACTCAAAATTCCTCTGCTATCTCCTTCCAAATCAACAGCTGTCAGCTGCGAATGAGAAGGAAATAATGAAGCATTATTTTATACCCAGTGGCATTTAAGGACCTTTAACCTGAAGCAAGCTTCTGCAATCTCAGATGGAATATAACTGGTTTAAACAAAACTCCTTTTGTTACGTGGTTCCCGTATCTCATTTTTATATCTCAAATCAAGCTATCAGTCTGTCCTTGACATGTTTATTATGTAATCATCACTAGAACTAGAAAGTAGAGTTGGCGATGTCAGCACCAATAGGTTTTACATCCCATTAAACCAGCTGTAACTCGAGCTCACTGTAAGTGCTAGAGGACAAGAAACCTCTCTCAGGAAGCTCTTATCTCAATATTGCAATATCCAGTAGCCAGGATGCTGCTGTTTGATTGCTCACCCTCACATGGGTGAAATACTGACTCATGCATAGAAAAAACCCACAGCATTCCTCTTGATGAGAAATTAAATGAGTTACCATTAAATGAAAATAACCTGGTTTTGACTTTGTTTGACATTATGAAAAATTTTAGCAGAAATGTGCTGTTATTCTGCAGCTGTTCCAAATAAGTGCTGGAGTTCAAGTAGTTAAATAAGTTGCAAATGCTAACTGATAAGGAGATCTAGTTTATGTCCCTCTCTAAGGTCAAACGGATTCTGTGTAGAAAACATTTTTTTTTTGTCCCATAGTGAAGAAATCTGTGGTAGGAAAAAAATTATTATTTGTTCACTCTTCATATTTTTGAAACAGGGGTGAATTCTCCCAAATGCCTTATTTTTTCTTCGGCCACAGGTTTTTCCTTTTCTGATTTACCCAGGTAAATCATTTCTCCAGCTACAGCTGTAGTGGGATCTCAGCAGTTTACATTCTAACTGCTACTCCTGAAAACTGAAGATAGCTTTTTTTTCCACATGGAATTTTAAAATTTGTCAGTTAAGGCAAAAAACATACAATGACACAGGTTAATGGGATCTGTAAATCCCCTCTGTTATTCGTGAAAGTTTTTCTAGTGGTGATGTTGCTGATTTTTTGTGAAAGCATTTGTCCAATACCTTTCCTACAATATACCAAATAACATTACAAACACAACTCGGCAGCAATTCAAAATATACTGTTTCAGAATGGGATGAAGTAGAAACAGCTAGGAGGAGGCTTCTTGCCATTGAAACTAGGGAAAATAACATTTAGAAAATGTGTAACTTCGCGGGTTTTAAATTGTTTAGTAATTTTGGTTACTTTGTTGGTTTGTGGTACACCCCAGAGTCACACGTCTTCTGAAGAGGTCCCAAAGTTTTAGTAATCTTTTTGCATTATACCAAGATTCCTTAAAGGCAAAAAGTAGTTAGGCTAAGCAATGTGTTAGCTTTAACAGCTGAGAAAATGTATTCCTTCAAAAGAAACAAATGTACAGAAATAGGTCATAAAATCCAAGGTAAATTCAAGATATACCAGGAGAAGAATAATATACAAAATATTAAATTTTGCATATTTAACAGTCATTAAACAAATTATCCCATGACTAATTTAGACTCCAATCTCACAGACAATGGATGTCTTTAAATTAAAGTAACAAGAGCACTCAGGTATTAAAATCGATGAAATAACATTGGCATCTTAGCGTGCCACACAGCCCCAGAGAGGGAAGATGGAGCTGGCATGGCTTTGGAGATAAGAGAGCTGATCTGGTATCACCTGAAGGCCACCAGTGCAGCTCAGCCCCTCTCTAACAACACTGCATTTAGGTGTTAACTAAGGGCCAGAGCCTAATGCCAAGTCAGCCACTGAGTCTGCAACACAGATGCAGGGAACGGTATGTGAGGCTTCTCAGTGCTTCAGTGCTCTGCTGGGAATGGCAAATCACCACTAACACTAGCAAAGGACTGGAGGGTGGCTTTCTGCTGGCAGCACAAAGGGCCCGATGACCAAACACACCAAGCTCAGAGTGCAAAACCAGTAACTCCAGTTCAACTTGGTGCTAGGACTTGTTGCATCCAAATTAGGCAACAGAGTGTGGGTTTTCCAGTTTTAAAATCAGCGTTAAAGATATTCCATAGTATAGGAAGGGATGTCAAGTTAATGAGGTAATTGAGCACATGCAATTCTAAATGTCCTTTTACATGCTCCATGAGTGCACAAAAAGAGATACATTACCCAACCCATCATCTGAAGTAGAATGTAAGCATATCCTGTATTTGGGAATATGATACGTTACTTCCTGCTCAGAAAACTGAGAGCTTAACCAACACAGGCCACAGTCTTGCACAAAACTGCCAAGGGTGTGCCTCCACACATCTCTATTTAGATGTGTAAAATCAGTAGCTGCCAGGAACTGTATGGGTACATTTACAACATAATGGTGACCCTTTGCAAGATTTTATCAGTGCCTGCCTTCAAAAATATAACTAAAATGACTTTATCTCAGTTTCGTTCCTTCTCAACTTTCTCCTCCCTTTGGCTTTTAAGAATTTTTAAAGCTTCCCTGTGAAAATTGTTTCTGCTGCAATCTTTGAGTGCACAGATTCTTGTGTTTCCATATGCTGGCAGCTGAGCAGATGTTCAGGCAGTGAGGTGGCCTTTGCACAGAGATGATCCGTGTGCAAGAAACAGAGGTGCAGCATCTCCTTCCAGGACTGTGCTGCTTGAACCAGCAGGCAAAGCAACAGCAGCTGAAGGTACCTGAATTTTACCAACAAGAGAAAGTTCACAGAGCTCTGCTTCTTGATGTTCTGGAGTTTTTTTAAATCCTCAGATAGTAACTCATAATCAAAATGTAAAATTTTAGGTGACTCTATATGGGACCGGTCTTAATTGTCCAATTTGAAATTCTTATTTGACAGTGACCACGACAAAAATGTCGCTTTGTCCTGCAGAAGCTTGCTCTTCCATTTCTTAGAGAAAGAGGTACCAGTGGGCATGCATTTGCTCTTGGTTCCATTGCTACTATAATGTAAATTTACTTACATTTACTTTTGAAATCAGCTACCACAGAAATACTCATCTACTAGATAAATACCTGTTCGCTAATTTTCTGTAGTCAGGTGCTTTAAATCCATGAGGATGGATCAGTTCTCCAGCATAAGTTTCCATTACCTTTTGAAAGAAACATTTAATCAAAAGGAGACCACTTTCCTTGTAGCTTTGACAGGGACACATCGCAACAAAGGTGGAAATTAAATTAACTGAGCTATTGTTGAGCTTTTAAATGTACCAATCCTGTCGAATTTCCTTGTATTCCAAAGCGTGTCCAATACCCAAGTTTACATATTCTGGCAGCCTTCCTGCAAAATATGGGGAGAAGGAGCATGAGCACCTTTCAGCCTCTGATGACACTGCAAAAACCCTTACATTTCTTGTTTCCAAATCTAAGCCTGGCAGTTACACCAATACTAATGCAACCCCAGAAAGTCAGTGGGACCATAACACAGCCAAGGATGTGCAGAAGATCAGCTTGTTTTAAGTTCCTGTTACTGGTGCCTTGAGCTGGTGGGCACGATGGCTGTGTTTTCATAGAGTCCAAAAGATGAAACCTCCTCATTAATGGTCTCCATACTGGAACTGAGGAACATATTACTGTCCAAGATAATGTGCAAAGACACTTCAAATCATGCTGGTACTGCTCCAAATGGAAAAGAGGAGGAAAGAAAGGAGGTCCTGTGGTCATGAGGGAGGAGAGAGAACAGAAACCAGACAGCAGAATACCCATGAGCACACCCCTAACAGAAAGCTGGAAGCTCTTTGATCTAAACACCTTCTTGGTTAAAAGGTCTTTGAGCTGCAAGCAAAAACCTATTCTCAGCTATTTGATGCCCTCAGTATTCAGGGAAACAGGATCTTGCACATTCTTTATCAATAAGAGGAATTCCAGAGATACCTGAGCCTCCACCATCAACCTCTCTCAAGAACATAAAACCTTGAACTTTGAACGCTCACTACTGACAAAAAGGGTAACAGCCTGAGTTGCCCTTCTTCTTTCCTCAAGAATTGTAGAGATAAAGCATTCACCCAGAAAATGTGCTGTATGGGCTACTTGAAATCAAAACAGTGCTTTAACATCTGAAAGCATTAGAAATCCAAAGAGACATTTTAAATATATTTAAATCTAACAGTTTAAGTAAATTATTCCAAATGAAAAAAAAAATCAACCACATATTGTGGTAATAAAATTGGAGTTCTTCCATGAAGAAAAAAAATTTGCAGATTATTGAAGCTGGAAAACAAGCCAAAAAAACCTGCCTTCATAGCCAGACCAGTAGAGGTAGAATGCCCCTCTGTAGCTTGCCTAGTTCCACCCCCCCTGCTCAGAGCAGGCTGCCAGGCCTGTGGCCACTTGTATTTTGTCTGTCTCCAAGGTTGGAGACTCTGCCACCCCTCTATGCAACCTGTGCCAGTGCTTGACCACACTCACAGGGAAAAGCTTATTCTTGTGTCTAAATGGAATTGTATTGTAAAGATTGGACTGATCTAAACTGTCCAGCATCCCCTTCCTTGTAAGAAACTGCCTCTTTTACTTGCAATGTTGAGATTTACAGTTTTGCCAGTGTGTCAAATGGAGCAGCCTTAATAACGGAATGCATGGGGAACAGTGAAAAACAAATTTGCTGATAGCAGCTGTGTCTGTTCTTAACTTCTGCTTTTTAAAATAAGTAAATTCAAAGAGCATTTTGGAGGGTTTTCTCCCCATTAAGTACTCCAATACTGTGACTCAAAGCTACTGGAACCTCCAGTGTACAAGCAGAAGAGAGTTAAAATACCTAAAAACATGTTACATACAAGACACACTATCACAGGGCTGTAGGGATGTCTCAAGGATCACACATCAAGCGCACTCAGGTTCAGTGATTTTTTTCTTTTTCCTTGCCAACATTTCCAACCCAGCCTGGGTTTCAGGTCTGAGGTCTGGCTGTTTCTTGGCTCTCGTGGCTCAGTACCTTCAGCTGAAGATGCCTCTGCAGCACTGGTTCCTGTCTGACTGCAGGGAGCTTGTTTCCACTGAGAAGTTTGCAGCTGTTAAGTTTCCAGCTCAGTGTTTCTCAGGGGTACTTTCACCCAGCCTCAGCACTAACAGCTGTATAACAAGCATTTACTGAGTCAGACCAGGAAAACTGATGTAGCTCAATTCACTTCAGTTCCTCTCTCTGCATCCCGGGGGAAAAAAAATAGAGAAAAGCAATATACCAAACCCATCACACAGGTACTTACAAACAGAATCATAACTTTGATACATCGAGAAAAACTGCAACTACATATTTATGGGGGTGTATTATGGATTTTTAATTTACTTGGTATTATGAAGTGTTAACTGTTTTGCCATGAACATCCACAGTAAGAAAAGGATGAGTTAGAACAAAGCAATTACTCAACTATTTTTTTCCAAGTAACATTTATTAATAACATTCTTAAGGTGATAACTTAAGGGGGCTGTTGTCAGTAAACATACAATGAAAAGGTAGTAAGATTTTTCTATTAAAGTATGACTAACAAGGCTTTTAACAGTGTTTAGCTCAACCAAATTTAATATTAAAAACATTCAAAATTGCTAGAAGTGTTGCGATCAGTTCTATTGAACTTACAAAACCTCATTTCAGTAGTCAATACTAACCTACTATTTATATAAAATTTTAAACTCCATTCATAATTTTTGTAAACAAAGCACCTAAGCATCTGAAAGAAAAAAAAGTTAGTTTACATCCCACTAAACTGCAGCACGTGTGTGAAACCTCAGGCATGATCAGGCATGGAGCATTATTAGGCACAGAACAAGACAGAGCTTCCACAGCCAGCTGCTGAATACATTTACGTTGCCAAAGGTCTTTTTTATTTATACTAATTCCATTATCACTTATAGCTGAAAATTTAATAAACCCTCCACGTGGAAGATTTCAAAGAGACAAAGAAGTCATCTTACAAAGGTTTGTGAAACTTCTGAGGGCTTTCAATTGTACATGACTTTAAATGAGTTATGACTTCTTTATCTGCTTCAGGAATTTTCAGAAACTTCTTCAAAACCACTGAACTTTGGCAGATCCTGGGCTTGTCAAAGAGCATGACAACGCATCAGAAGACACATTTTCAGTCTGCTATTAAAACACTGAGGTATGCTGTAATTTATTATGAAATACCAGTTAAATAAAACAGAAGATGACCACTGCATTCTGAGGCTGTCAGTTCAAGCTCGAGTCAAGGGGGGAAACTACTAACATACAAAAACTGCTTGTAATTTCTGTTTTCTTAGGGAAGCTGCAAGCAAGGTGAGTTATCTTACCCGTATCCATCTGTGTGAATGGCAACAACTGATAGCCAGGCTGTCCCTTGGTCTGCTTCTGACTCTTGCAAACAAAAGTTTCAACTTGATATAAATTACATAAATTTGCAGTAAGCCTCTGTTAACTGCCGATACAGATTTTCAATTGTCTTAATTAACATAATTCCAAAATAAATCTGGCTAGACTAGATTTAATCAGGGTAACTTTTCCTGAGCCAGCTTGCCCCAAACTGACTACAAATGTCTAGAGGTGACCTTCAAAGGAGGCACTTGCACGAGGCACTGCAGGAAAGCCTCCATTGCCACTGCCCAGCATGTGCTTACTCAGTTGTTTTCTCCAGGGTTCTTGAACTTGTACTTGCTATAGGAATGACATTCATTTAAAGAATAGGAAAAATGTTTTAATGACTACCTGACATTAGCACTAATTGAACTCAGTGGTCTCCCCTTGTAGCCTTCTCCAGTTTTCTTTGGTGTGAAGTGTTAGCATCACAGCTATACAGATTTTCTATGCCTAATCCCCCTCAATTTGCAGTTTCCTGAAAAAAGAACAAGTGTCAAACAAACTCTTCTAAATGCAAACTAATGATTTAAACTATTTATCCTTTTCCAAGTCTTTAAAAGCGAAAACAAATTAAGATTAAACAAGTTAAACACATGCACTGGCCTTAAGTAACACAGGTACTACTAGCACTATTCAAACCTGTTTTGTCTATCAATTGCAAAGAATTTTCAAAAATAGTTCAAAAAAAAGTATGGTGCAGATGCAAAAGGTAAAAAAAAAAAACAAAAAAACAATCTGTCCTATCTTCCCCCATCCCTCTGAATTGATCCACAGCCAATGAAGACCACAAATACACACCTAGTCTCAACAGGTGGGAGAACCAGGCCAGTGTTAACATTTTATCCCACCCCTTAAAATAGCATTTATTGAGCAGAAAGCCTCTTGCCTTTTGCACCATCTTGTTTGTCAACTATTCCAGGAGCTGCACAGAAGTTTTCAGGACCATGTGTAAGTACCTCCCTTCTTTTAATATTTTTAAATGTTTGGAAATTTATATAATCCAAGGCTTAACAATTGTCACAATTAAGGCATAAGCCAGTGATACAATGAGGGGGTGGGGAGGAAGAGTTCACAACCCCACACTCAATTTGCCCAGTTATTTATTTTATGGCTTACAACGTACACAGACTTACACCCTGTTTATTGAATTACTTGTAGTAATGGAACTATAGTTTCCTTCTTCAGTTGCTATAGTTACATTACTATCCAACTTTGCATTCAAAATCTGGAAACAAATCCTATGAAGGGTACTGTATTTTTTTTTTTAAGTGAAGTTCACTAGTCTTAATCAAAACTTTAAAAAAAAATTTCACTCAAGCTGGTATGGGCAAGCAACTTTTATAAAAATATACTGTATAGAAACACAGTTGGAAAATTGCATAGAAAATATCCTTTTATTTAAATCGAAATAAGGCACGGTTTTACTAGCTATGGTTTGGCTGTAAAAATGTGAGTCTATTTTGATTACTTTCATGTTATTAACAGTATTTTCCATAAAAATATAGGTGCAGGAATAAAAAAACCCTTTTACACAGAGTGGGAAACACTCTACTGTAAAATTTCACCAAATTTACTGTAATTCAGCTGTCAAAAATTCAAATGCTATTTTAAATCAGGATCCCACATATTATTGTCCTCCAGGCTGTTCAGTGGCTGATGCTGTGCTTTCTTCATTTCCTGTGTAATCCAGGTGTTCCATCATCTAAAAGTAAAAAGGAAAAAAAAAGGGAAAAGAGATGGCTTTTCATAAAGAAATACTCCTTTCCCCCATTGATCTAAAGTATTTGTTAGCTAAGAGAAATATAATTAAACACGTGTTAGAGTGCATTTTAGCAACATACATTTAGGAAGTCCCCCATGGATCAGAAAAGTATTTAAGCCTAATAATCAAAGCTCTATTAGCTAATGCTTTCCACTACAGAACGATTCTCCAACCAAGGACCCAAGTACTCCACAAGAAAATAAACTTATGAGTCAGAAGTATCTCAATTATTAAATACAAAGAACAGAAAACAACTGGGGTTAAGCAAATTTTTCAAAGATATGGCTTGCAAAACTGGAAGTAGACTCTAGGATCTTACCTGACATTTACAGGTAGCAAGCAATAGCTTGAACAGAAAAGACTAACTTTCTCTTTTCATGGCTGTAAATGCTACCTATATTACAGTTAGTCAAAACTAACTGCATTGGTCACAATCCTTTGTAGATTTTCCTTTTATTTTAGAAAGGATAAAGGAAATTGAACTCTAAAGTCCTGCATCAGGAGAGAATCCAAACCAGATTGTTATAGACTGATTATACTTTGCATTAATGTAACTGATTAGATTGCCTGAATAACTCAAAACAAATTTGTAGTTGTCCTGACTAAAAAGCAGCCTGTTTCCCTACCCACTGCTGCACTGCTGGAGGCAACGAGGGCTCTGGTTTTCCCCTTGAGACAAGGCATTGAATGAATAACAAAGGTAATACACACGTTTGTTAGCGTGACAAACTGAGACCATCAGTTTGAGGGTTTGAGAATTGAGCATAATTAACGAGAGGCCAAGAACTGCACAGTTTGGGTAGCTGAGAGCCAGAGACAGCAGACACAGAAGTAGTACAACTAATGCTGAAAAAACAGAATGTGCCAAGGAGCTCACATGCCCAGAGTGGCAGGATTATTAGGGCAAGGGATAATGCTTTAAGCATCAAAAGGTAGAAAACCCTGCTTATGTTCTTCCACAGTGGCATATCCTGCCTGTTTTTCTGTGCAACTGCTGCTCACTGTGTGGGTTCTGATCTAAGCTGGGCAGATTTCCACACAATTATTTTCTTGTCTCATTAGCACCTGCTGAAGAATCCTTGCCAGGACAAAGCCAGGCTCTGAGACTGCTGTGTTGTACACACTTTAGTGTGGTATAATTCTATGTACAGGGCAAAGAGACAAGTTCCATTAACTTTTTTCTTCTTCTCTAGTTATGACCCAGCTCTGTGCCATTCCTTCTTTTATGCCAACTGAATTGTTTCCTTGCAGAGTACACTAACATACCTTATCAAAAGCACTTTTGCCTAAACAAGCTGCTTCACAGTCCAGCCACACCAACATGCTGTGCAGTAAACTGAGATGACAGTTCCAAAAAACAAGTCAGTGGGATTTGGGTAAGGTTTACGAGAGCCCAGTGGCCACAGTATCAATCTGACTAAGGGCAGAAAAGGTCTTTCACATCCCTCCCTCCATGTGCCAGAATCATGACAGTAAGAACTAAGGCAGGCACCAGTCTTGCCAACAGACTTAAGAACTGAGCACACACTCAGTCCAGCAGTGAATACCCAGCTCTTCTGCTAATGACAATCTTGCATTTATTTCAGTATGTCCAGAATTTTCCCCTGCACTGTGACCAAAAATCCACATCAAAAGTCACCCAAAGCAAAACACTCCCTACAATTACAGAACTCAAACCATCCCTTTGAATGAGGATTAAAGTATTTGTTTCCAGGATAAAACAAGAACAACCCCCCCCACAGTACCATAGTACATCAAGTCATGCCACACATCTTCCTTCAGTCTAAGGAAGATCATGTAATAGCTGGCATAGAGAAAGTAATTTTGCTGAGCATTTTTGTACAGTATTTTCCTATTAAATCGACAAGATGCTTCTAGAAATAAGAGTTAAAAGTACTTGCAATAATTCAGTGTATTCCAAAGTCAAAGATTCTTCTATTAATCCTACAACACTAAGCAGCAAAAAATGTACTTTTTTTGTACAAATGCTGCAGCTAGCACCTGTATTGAAATTTTAAAGTCTCTGCTCACTCAGAGCGGAGATAATCAGATTTTAAAGTTAACTTTAAAACCAAATGCCTAGTAAAGCACTAAGGATGTTTCAGGGGGGTGTTTATATAAATGTTTCAAGGCCAAAAATGCCACACCACCCCATTTCTAATCTTTCCTCCACACAGGACAGCCCACAACTTAAAGCTGGGGACAACAGGTGCCTCTCTAAAAGTATGAGATGGCATTTCTGCTCACATGTGTCCCCACAGTGGATTCTCTCAGGACAACTCCCCAAAGCCTCAGCAGAAGCTGCAGGAATCTTTTTGACAACCAGCTGCAAGATGAAGGCACCTTGCTACAATCCTGGACAAAGCTGTTGTTTTAAGCCAAGAAAGAGGCAAAGCAATCTGACTGTACGTTGTGGAGAGCTCACGAACATTTTTGAAGTGGAAGAGATTTAAAAGCTTTGCTCTCACATCTGAATTTCTGACAGTTTTTAAGGGGGAGGTGTTAAGACAGCTTTGTAGCTAAAACATCTCTGTTTAACCTATCTACTAACAGGGTGAACTATTAAAAACTAAAACCACCAAACTGACCCCAGAAAAACCACTTCCACAGACCCAAACTAGAAATGGCAGTACAAATCTCTCTGTGAGAGGACACAGGTATCTATGCACACAGTGGCCTGCAAGATTCATGGCAATAATGCTGCATTCACGGAATTCTAAACAACTCACAGTTATGATGAATTTGCAAGTATCTAAAAATGTGATTATAAAACTTATGGTACTAAATAGCAGGTGAATGCTGTGTAACATGCCAGTGACAAATCTGTTGATTTATTACGTCAAAGAGAGATAAGAAGTGCTAAACACTTCAAACTGACAAACTCTAACAAGTTGCAAGACTACGTAGAAAACTTCAAAGTTGCATTAGGCCACTAGATTGTCCACGATGTTGCTAAAATTATTTCACAGATTGCATTGATACAAAAATCAGTATTCTAAAATTAAATCAATAACTGGAAACTAAGTATGAAATTAGTTTTTCATGAAGGCATACATGAGGAGTACAAGCAATCCAAAAAACCTAGATGAACCTTTATTATACACTTCACAGCAACAACACTGCCAGTTAGGTGGCAGGAAAGTAAGTACTCTTCCAAGAAATCTCTGCACTTCAGTGAATAGTTAAAATGTTTTTCTGTGCAGCAACTCATTACAGCTCAAGACTACACCATAAAAAAGCCACACAGAGCATAACTAGAATTTAAGCCTGCATCATTATGCAGAAAGAGAAATGACCTCAGCTATGAATTATGGGACCTCAGAGCTATCTTGGGGAGTCAAGTATCTGTCATACGTATAAAGTAGAAACTAAAAAACTGATTTTAACAAACCTATCGAAGAACTCAAGTGCACACAGCAGGACAGAAGAATTTTAAGTTATAAAAATAGTCTGGCCATCTGCTTTTAATTTGCACTCAACCCCTCCCACTTCCTAATATCATCTTTGGTTTATATCTAATTTCTTTATTATTAAGGCTTTTTAATGAGACTTAAATTGTTAAAGTACTCTTTCTTAGAAGAAAGGACCTAATGAGAAAAGTACTTTTTATTTGAGAATTTAAGACACAGTCAGGCAGAGTTCACCATCTCAAATTGTCTTCAGGGCAGACACCCTACGCTTTATAAATAGATGTACAACTCAGCAACTATAATTCAAGATTATATTTAAATGCTTAATTTCCACATGAAGCTGAAATTTGAAGGCTTGCACTGCTCTCTCCAAGCTGTGTGGACAGTGAAAATAAATACCATCAGTGTTAGCAGTCACGAGCTACTGCCAAGAAAGGTCAAACCTCTCTGCAGCCCGGCCGTGGCGCAGCAGCGAGGCCACAAGAGCCGGTCCCAGCCCCTGCTCCCCAGCCCAGTGCAAGCAGTGCAGACAGGACAGGGTGAAGGACACTCTGGAGCAGGAGGGTGACAGGAGGGCTGCAGACAAAATTACTAAAGGCAAATTTATAATGCTCAGTGTTGTAACAAAAGACAACAAAACTGTTGTTTAGGTCCGAGCAGGTTTTCGCATCAATGCAGCGACACGGAAAAATCAGGTGAAGGGCTGCAGTATAGGTAACAGAAGAGGAACTAACACCAACTGCAAATATTTGAAGACACTTCTAGGGATTTGGGAAGTTAGAGAGTAGAGAAGCACACAAAGCCTGCCTGCAGGCTTAGGAATCATGGCTTCATTGCTACTTATGTTTTCCTTTACTCCTTTAAAAAAATAAAAAACCCAAAAGACCTAAGTGTGAATACAGTTTTTATCTTGTCTTCAGTTCTACCCTCTTCTATTGAGTTATTCATACAAAAATTAAGAAGTAGATGCAAAAAAGAGTGAAAAAAAGAAGCAGAGGGGGAAAAAGAAGAAAAAAAACCTGTAAGGTGATTAATAAAGTTGCATTAAAAGAAGGCCATAATCACACCTTGTAGCAAAGGCGTCCTGGAGGAGTCCGATACCTAAATAAAATTCATTCCATTATTAAAATCATACTCAACAAAACCAACAAAAAAAATCAGAAAAACCCAAAACTCCAAAAAGGTAACTAATGGACCATTATTAGGAAGTTTAGTCCCCTGATGCACTGTATATGCTCTTCTACTGCTACTCTTAGGACACTTTGCTCTAACAACTCTGCAAGGCTTTTCTGTTCCCATGAGGGCAAAGCAAACCTCTACACAAGTCTGGCCACCCTTGTCAATGGAGCAGCTCTGCCCGAGTCTGAATCACTGATGCAGCAGAAAATTGTCTTCTGGCACCTTTTCATATCTTTCCTCCTCAGAATGAGCACTGAAAGCTGGAGATCTCAACCGCGGGGCTGTGTGGGTTGGGGCTGTTTGGGGTTCTGTTTGTTTGCTTGGATTTTTTTGCATGTTTGTAAGTTCAATAAAGACAGTCCAAAATACAGTTTCAGATAAGGAGGACAACATCCAAGAACGATCAACCCCTGCAACTTGAATAACACTCTCTGAGAACAAAAACTTAATATAAAAATATTCTTCAGAAAGTTATAGAAAAATAGGAGTTAATAAAGTTACACAGAGGTCAACTACAGGCTCAATTACAGGCAAGTCTAACTCAGGGATGGTGGAGTGGGGGTTGAAATCAACATTTTACATTGTGCTAGAAATGAAGTCACCTGACTCAAAACAAGCTGAAATTCAGAGTAGTTTTAATCCTTCAAGAAACCAGTTGAAAGGAGTTGAAATAACTACTATGGCAACATAATTCTTTCAAGTATGAGTTTTGCTACAAGAAGTGCAAGAAATTTTTTGTCGCTAAGGGGACCTGCCAAATTTACTTAGGCCAATCTTACTCAGAACTCAAGTGAGGAAAATAAATTGCAAAGTGTTTTCCCTCCAACAAACCCAGAGTTACTGAGCTTCATAAATGTGACCTTGTTTATTTTAGAAGAGCTAACAGTCACCAATTTATATATAAAAGCACAGTAAGCCAAATTAATTCTGACCTACAGAGGAACATTTCTGTTCACTGGACTATGAAAGGAAGAGTTGATTTTGTAAACAAAAAGACAGGGTATTTAGTTAAAGCTGAAAATCTCCAGAGTAATTTCACACCTAAGCCAACCTCCAGCTGAAGCAGGTGTAGAATATTAGATCAACAAAAGGTAGCATTTTGCTGGTAATATTACAGGAGCTGGTGCCTGTAGTTTTACCTTTACAAGAATTACCCTTGACTTCCACTGACCCCCTTAAACCTTCCAATCCAGAAGCTGAAAAAGCAGGAGCTGCTTCTATCCACCAACAGCTTGACACCCACCTTCCCCCAGAAGAGACTATCCCATCTCTGAGTTCAACATGCTCTAGGTACAGGTGATGGTGCCTCAATTCAAACAATCCTGGACTTGGGTCTCAAGCAAAGCACAGAGTAATCTTGAGACTGGTCTGTCTTATGACAAATGCCAGCTCACAAGGGCTGCTGGCACACCCAGTTACTACAGCAAGTCACATCAGGGAAAATGTGCACGTATCAACAGGTGGGATTTTAAGAACTGCAGTTCCTGGGTAGTGTTAGACATAACCAAAGGGGAGATAGATTATCCAAGGCAGTGTGCCCACAGTGTGTGCTGTGATAGGAAACAATTATATAACCCAGCTGTTTTGTTCCTGAATGCTCCATACAACCCTGATGATGTAGGCCATCAGTGATGCAGGGACAGTTTCTAAAGTTCTAGTTGATCACCAGTTTTTTTGAACTGTCTCTAACACAGAACCAGTGCAGTCTGGAGTCTGCATGCTTAGTTCAGTGACTCATGTCATACCACATCAAGATGATAGATGAGGAATGTTAAAGCACAAGAAAACATTTCAAAGTAGATAGAACAAATTACTTTTCCTCCCCGAGTACTGAACCAGCCATTTCATCTCCCTTGAGCTTTGTTCTGCCATACCAACTACTGGACTAAGATTTTCTAAGGGAAAAGACTATTTTTCCTTATTAGTTCCAGAAGACCACAGAAAAACTAGCAAAAACTGGATTGCAGGTGATATATCACCAAGTTATCAGAGAAGCATATACTCAAAGGAATTAACAACAAAATACCCAAGGCACCCAGCCTACCTGGTAACTGCTTCCTTTCCAAAACTTCTTCATCTCTTTGCGCCTCCAGGCAACGAGGGAGCTCGTGATGAGTGTACATGGTACAAGGTAGAGAAGGGCAGGCTGCCCCATCTTCATCAAAGCCAGAACAACAAACGTCAGCACCATCCCAACGGCATAAGCTATGGAAGACATTCACACACAATCAAGAACAGGAGGATTTTTAGATTAAGTCAATCATTTATTATTCCTTTTTAAGCAATATTTTCCTTGTTAATATAACTGAAGAAGAGACACAATATGTTGCTCTGTATTTGCAAGATTTCTCAAAGAGACTGACTACCATAAAGAATAGTCACCTTAAATATAAGCAGGTACACTAAGAAGAGTTTATAAAGAGATTCTTGACAACACTGAACCTTACCTGAAGAAAACCATCTAGTTCTGCCATTTTAAAAAAGCTACCATGAAGATCAACAATGCTGAAATATCACATGATTTACCTATTGTGCAGGAAATGTAGTATACAGAAGATGATCTTGTCTGAACATCAAATCTTCGACAATAGGCAACCAGAAGCCCTTGAAGGAAAAAAAAAAATTAAAAAAGGAAAAGGATTAATGAAATGTTTTTCTCCCCAATTTTCCAAATGAAAGCAGCATAAAAGAAATTTTAGTAAGACTTCCCATTATAGTTATCTTCTTCTAATTATTTTTTCTGTAAAGGCAAGAACCAGTCTAAGAAATCCTACAGTAAGTCTAGAAAATCAAAACCATAATGGAAATATGAGCCAAGCAAGCTTGGAATTAGAGCTTTGGGGTTTTTAAGCAACCTAATTACATTGTGCTATTTTCAGCTTTCTAACACAGAAGTGTAACAACCTATTTTTAATACTTTTCTTCAACAGGATTCTAATGCTCACTCTTAACATTCAGCAATTTTGCCTGCACATGCTCAATTAAAGTAATTTGCTCAAGACTCCAATTACAGCCAAATTCAGCTTTTCTGAGAAAGATGGAAAAACTTGGCAATATTTTACATTACCTCACCTCTAATTACATAGTCTAGGATATGAAAATCCTACGAAGTCACAGAATATTTGCTTTCTGTGAGAGAGATTTTGAAGAAATTTAGTTAATACTGACAACTGGATTTACCTATGGGACTTGCATTTACTCAATCCAGTACAACAGAAAATAAAAACCTTTCACTATTTAAGTATTCTGTAACATATTGAGCTTTCTTCTTCTACTCTGGCTTTTGTTGTATTCTGCACTGACTGATCAAGGCAAACTGCTGCATTTGATTTAGTAATTACTCTGTGAATAAACTCTGCTGCAAGTCAGCTGAGAAGAAAACCAAAAATATTTATTCATAAGTTACAGTTACCAGAAATATTTGCTCACCTGGGACAATAATGTCTCCAAAACCCAACAATGAAAAGGGCAAGTCACAGAGTGTCGATGCAGAGTGTTCAAGTCTGGGCACTCTAATAACCACGGGTAACTGTAAAACATTATTTCAGAAGCCACATAAATCTCATCTAAAGCATTCCGGTGTTCTGGATGGTTTTGGTTGCTTAAATTAATAAACAGTTTAAATATAATTAATTTATTGTTAATGCAGAACTTCAAAATAGGTAGAACCTGAAGTAAAAACCAGAAACCAACACAGAAAGTAGATAAAGCTTAAGGCAACTGGTAAGCTGGAATTTCAGATTTACAAATAATAAGCACACATGAAAAGAAAAGTTAAAACAATATTTAACCATATAATGGGAGTAACAAATCTGGATTATTAACCTAACTATAGAATACTGATCAACGATATCCAGGCCCTAAAGAGAAATTTGGACAGTGAGGTTTTCCCCAAAAGAATAGTCTTTTCAGAGGAAATAATTTAAAAATCCAGTATCTGAAATACAATCCTTACTTTCTCATGGGGAGCTGAGCGTTCAGTAGGGACTTCCACCAAGTTTCCATCACTCTAGGATCAAACCCAAGTCAACAGGCATTTAATACTTATAAGAAAATAGCAGAAGCTGGCTATATTTTGTGAGAAAGTTATGCCGAAAAGCACACTATGAATTAGCTACACAGAGTCAGTACTTTAATGCTGCACATGTTACAGTGACTGTTCATACCTTTTCACTGTTTCCAAAGGGACCAGCTGCAACTTCAACCATTATACTTGCCCCGTTCTGAAATTAAAGTTATTTTTCAAAAGTTAGTGGTTTAATGCATCAAAACTTTCATATTACGTTTACAAAAACTGCTTGTACTTCCTCCTACAATTCAGGATTGGAAAAATCCTGAATATCAAAGGGAATGCCCCAGTATTGTACAGTATTATACAGTATTGTTTTGCAATAAAAACATTTAGTCCAGCCTAAAATAATGTTAAAAAAACCCCAAACAACAAGTCCACTAGATGTAGCTGGAATTTTGGATAAAAACATGTCAGCTTTTTCTGCCATGAGCTTTCTGCTTCAAAATAAAAGCAGGTTAACACTTGCACACAGTTCATACCACACTGCAAGTGATCACTGCAGAAAGTACTAGAGCATATTCCAAAAAATGGGTGTTTAAAGCAAAAGAAGGAAGAAAACTGGAGGGCAGTAATTTCTCATGATCACACTATCCCTCACACTAACTGGGGATGGTTTGCTTTTGATCTTGTGATTGCCATAAAAATTTAGGCCACTGTTGTCTTACACGGGGAAAAACGGAAATCAGCTTTTCCACCTTGGGAACACTGCAAACACTGACCTGTTAAACCAAAATCCTGCCCCAATGACCAGACATTTCTGTTCTCACAACAAATTCACAGACATACCTTTGTGATAAATGGTGTTATGAAGACAAAAAACACATCATATAGAAGGAGGAGGCCTAGAAGTATTACACAGGACTGGCAAAAAAAATGAGAAGAAAATGTTACTGTGGGTTTTCAAGTATCACACAGCTAGAGTCTGGTACCATTACTGTACCATGTTTTTTAATAACATTTAGAACAGGATTAGTTTCTTTTAATAATTATTAAAAATGGTAAAGATTATGTTTTTTAATATATATTTCTTGCTTGTTGAAGACCTACTTCCTGACAGTAAACTTGCAGATTCACGGCAGTACAATACTATCTTTAGGTAAGGAATTTACAGTACCTTAAAGTTGGGCATTTTCAGTGTTTTAATGAAGTTCAGGCAGAAAGCAACTCCCAAAATATCTTGCAAAATCCACGCCCACCTAAAAAAAAAACCAAAACCATTTTTACAGGTTGTTCAAACTACTGCTGGAATCTAGATTTTGCTGGAAATAACAAGGAAAATTTCTCTGCAAGCAAGAAATTATTTTTTCAGCATTACTGCTGCTGAAACCACAAAAGTCCTAGTTTCAAGATGGTAAATTTCCACCAGCCTCTGATCATAAACAGATAACTGGTAGTGGCTGGGATAGAGTTCATTTTCTTCACAGCAGCTGGTAAGGGCTATGTTTTGGATTTGAGCTGGAAATGGTGGTGATAACACAGGGATGTTGTAGTTACTGCAGAGCAGAGCTATTCCCTATGCTCTTCTGCACCTCTTTTCTTCTGTTGCAATCATTAGCAATCAAGCTAGTTCTTCCTCATCTTCATAGTTTTTAACTTTAAATTACCACACAGTTCATTTGCATAGCTTTGTTCTCTATTACTCCCATGCTTGTTAAGCTTCAAAATACTTTCATGACTTCTTTTGAAACTGGCACTGGAGTTTAGAAGGATGCTGCACTCCAGGATTAGTTGTACACTGGGAAGTTCATTAACATCAATTATTCACCTTACTCTTAAATGAGAATGCATCACTTACCTATCTTCATTTCGAAATACTGCCCAGACAACAGCTGCTGCTATGCAGAATGCAGCAAGAAAAATAAGCCTCACTTCAATGGTTTTGTTGCAACATGTAACCCTAAAAGAAAATAATTAAATTAAAAGAGAAAGCCTGCAACAGCCGAGACACACACCTGTGCTATCACAGGTCCTTCAGCTGACAAGGTGTTCTCAGCCCAGGAGTTTCTCTTTTGCCCATCTGCTCTGTACAGATTCAGGTGGCATTGTTCTTGCAACTGCAGCACCAATCCCTTTCTGGGCTGCACTAAAAACAAGCCCAGAGGGGCTTGGATGGCCTGTCCTCATTCTAGCAAACACATCCAGGGAAGGCAGCAAGCAGAGGAGTTTGTTTAATCCATTTCTGTCATGTAGCAATTACACCAACTGAGCTATGTCAGTGAGGGACAGCCGTGTCATAACTGCACAAAATGGTACTGCTGAGAAAAATCTATTTTAGGAAACATAATACAACATCAAAAATTAAGTAACTATGTATTGCAAAATTGTGAGCCAACATCCATTTCTACCAACTCACTCAATTTTCTGTGACAGTTCTTGAACTGGTAACTGACAGCAGTAATGCCTCTCCTGCATTACACAAATTTACACAAATCCTGCTCTTTTCTACCTGATTACTACCTTTGATGGGCTACTGAATCACCTGACAGGAATATCCTGCACTAAGTAACATGCAAACCACATGACTGACATAATTCCGAGTTCATAAACATTGCTCTTTTTGGGAAAAAGAACTATTTGTTGCATTAAATATTCAGTGAAAAAGTGAAAATGCAGGGGAGGAAAACAGGGACACTGCCATACTCCCTAACACGTGCAGGATATTTAACTCAGAGTGGTAAGAAGCACCTGTCTGTGCACTGGTAACTCCCCAAGTGAGGACTGTAACCATGACCTTCTAACACAGATGACATGAGCAATGTGCTGTCTGTGCTGAAAGTTCACACTTGGCAGGTACAGCACAGGTTAAAAAGAAGGGAAAACCCCTCTACTGCCTATAGCACAGTACTTGCTCCAAACAGGATCAAATGGGCAGGATCCTCCCCTTACAGAGTTCCTTGACGAACAAAATAAGCACATGTGACAGACAACCAGAATTTTGTAAAACCAAGCTCAGCCAGCCAAGCAGAGCCTTTCAAATTTGATTACAGAATGCTTTCAAATAAAGGTAATGCAGCAAATCTCCTATAACTATTTGAACTGTTGATTATGCTACAGATGCCTTTAATATTTATTAAAGCAGCTTGTAATTTTCTTTTGTAACTATCCCACACACTAAAACCATACAGGAAACAATTTGTCAAACTGTTCTTGTATTTTTGTGCAGCCTTGAGTAACAACCAGAAAATAGTCAGAGAAAAGCTTCCATTTTCAATAAGTGAAAGGTGCACAATACCTGCACTGCCCAATTGGGATTTCTCCTATTAATGCTGCAAGACAGTTGTACAGGCTCATCGCAGATGCCAGGCAGAAGACTGATATTATAACATAGACTAAATAAAAACAATGAAGATGGGAATCAGGGACAGAAAAATAGCAAACAGGAAACAAACACAACAACATACATGTTAAATTTAGTGTTCAAGTGGTGTTTGGATCTGGCACTGAGTGATGTGGTTTAAAGGTTACAGTGACAGTACCAACTGGACAGTTGGACTGGATGATCTTGAATGTCCCTTTCAACCTTGAGGATTCCATGATTCCATGATATAAACTGTTAACAGTTACAGCAGTGCTCAACAGGCATTGGAGACCGTGGTCAATTCATTACAGAAAATGTTGATTTCTGAGTATCTCTGCCATGACAAAGTTCTCATCAAGCAAAAACTTGATTCAGAGGTATCAGAATTGCTTTCTAGCCAGATCCTCACTACCAGAAAACTAAAACCAAACACCAAACCCAAACCAGCAAAAAATGTTCTCATCAAGCAAACTCTAAACACTACTGGGTTGTCACTGCCATCCTCCCAAGAACATAAATCATGTATTTTTTTTTTTGTTCATCATTAGTCACCTCTCTCCCACATGACTTCATTCAGAATAAGCATTGTCAAGGCAGTCTTTGTAAGACAGCTGAAGAAACCTCTCCTTTAAGTAGCAACTGCATTCTTTCATCCCTCAACTCATGCATGGAGAGAACAATTTAAAAAGTTACATTCATTTTAGCTTAGAAATCTAGCTTTTTAGACTTAAACACTTAATAGGATCATGTAGAAAAAGAAGTCAAATGAGATTATTCATTGTTTCTTACCTAACCATTTGTAGAAGAAATAAAGTAAGACCAGCATGACACAACAGATGACAACAAACAAGATAACTGTTACAGGGGTGAAAGTAACATTTTCTTCCTTCTTCCGTCGGGTTTCTCTCTCCCCAGGACTTGCTACTGCTTTCAGATTCTCACTGTTTTAAGAAAACAACAAACACATTTACCTCAGATGACAGATTATGAAAATGTTTTACTATGACCAGAATTGTTGGTTATAGGACATTTAGACTGACAAGGTTTCAGTTTAGTCCTTCATACTATTATTAGACTTCAAACCACAGAAAATGCTATGGTTCTTGTTTGAGTTTCTCTCCACTTTTAAATGAAGATATGCACTTGCAACCTAGCACAGATCACAAGGAAAAGATTCTTAACTGCACTCCTTTCCAATGGTGTGGTAATTGCCAACTTGAAGGGAGCACCACCAACCAACACCCTGATCCATGTGAATAAAAGTAATACTACACTCTTAAACTACTTTTCAGGATGCACACACTGAGCTCTATTAGTGCATCACCTCCGACTACAAAATCTATTGGGCTAAACATAGACAATCTGATAAATATGTCTACAATAAATCAAAATCATGGGTATTGCACACTCTTAAAACCTCAACTAGACATTAAGTGTCTGCAAAACCTGTTCACGTTAGCAGAATGAAGCTGGCTAAGTACTAGTTCTTTTACCCTTACACCTCCTAATTACAGGGTAAGTGAAAGAGAGGTGCTGTAATTGGGGATTTTCACTGGGAATTAGATTTCTGTGCATACATACTCCATATTTATACCTCACCATGCAAAATAAGGAGACTTAAATTGCTCTGGTTGTTCTTTGAGCAGATAGCCCTTCTACTCTTTAGTACAGACCTAGTGCAAATTGCAATCAGATAGTGTGTTCCTGAGGAATCCCAGGACCTACCTACAAAACGCTGAATTCATCACTGAAACAGCAGCCTTCAAAAGAGAATAACCCACAGGAGCAAGGCACCTTGTTAGATGAATCACCTTCTCAGAAGACAGGCTTTGAATAAGCATCTTTTTAAAAAAAATAAGCTCACCCTAGATTTATGAAAGAGTATTTTAACTAGTTTAATAAATTACATCTAGGTATTTTTAATATGGGAGACAGCACCATATTTTGTTATTTTAGCATTCAGTGCAGCCACACCCTGCAGCACTGCAGGGTGAAAAAGAAGCATAATCAGATCCAACCTTTAAAAAAAAGAAACACACACACCTCCCCTCCTTTTACTTCTTTAATCTCTTTAAAATAGCTAGATTTGCATAACTGTGGGAAAAAGAAAGCTGTTGTTATCACATACAATCCTCTCCTTGTTGTTCTGGGGAGCAAAGCACCAGAACACCACTGAGACCCTGAAGGTACCAAGACACACTGGCCCATTTAGTATAGACAGACACCCAAGAAATACTGCAGAGTGATGCCATGCTCTCAAAGGCACCTACAGCCAGTTTAACCCCAGGCTAATAATTCTGTGCATCACTTAAAGCTGCACACCCCTCAAGGACGGTGCAGAAGCCCCTACTACCCCTTGTTTCCCAGCCTTTGCCACATTCTGCACTTCCACTCCCTCCTCTTCCCTCCACAGGGACTGCTGCTGCCTCCTCCTTGCCTAGTCCTACAGCTGCTGCTGCCCCAGCTCTGTTGCTCCACCAGATAACACACAAAGCTGAAGCAGATAAGCCAGGCTGGACTTTTATCTGGAGCCAGCCAGACAACCAAACTGTGCTTCCCATTGCTGCCAGTGACAGGAGGGCTGCACAGCCAGCTGGGATGGAGCAGCTGTACAGAACCCTGCCAGTGCAGACACCACACACAATATGTATTTATCTCCTGAATCACTGCACTTGAAAGGTGGAACTAAAATACCTAATTTCTATTGTGGATATTGGAGAATGATGATGCCAGTTACAGAGTGTTTGGTAATTTGTCAAAATGTTAACTCATGCCTCCTCCCAAGAGCTGCACTATCCCTCAGGGACTTTTACAATTCATGCTCAAGGTTCCTCAAAGACCTATGGTGATTTTTCAGAGGTTACAGTGCTCAAACATTTCATGGCAAAGCAGCTAACTGCGCTTAGATCTTCTAATTTTTGAACTACCAACCTAAAAGAAAACAATTTCTCACTGATCATAGTGACAGTTTTCACAAGCTTTGCAGTCCATGTAATTTAAGCAGTTCCACTTAATAAACTTACAGTTCTGCCACTCCGCTCCAGTAGCCTCCCAGTGCCACTGTAAACACAGCAATTAGGAAGATGACAACCATACTGTAATCAAACTCTGGCAAAGGTGGTGAATAAAGAGTCACATTAACTTCATTTCCAAGCACCTGAAATATAAGATACAAGTTGCTTTATAAGGAGAACAAAGAAATTATATTGTTTATTTTCCAACAAGATGTACATCGTGATTTCCTACTCTTAATCTACACAACGCTGAGAGGAAGTTTTCAACTTACTGCACAAGACATGTCATATGTTTGCCAAGAAGCAATGCTTTCCATGTTACTTTTCAGGATGGTCAGGTTTGGAAACAAATCTATTACTACTTCTGTGTAAATACAGAGATCCCACAAGGGAAAATGGTACTCCTTTGCATTCTTTCCACACTTCTGAGAAGTTGTGCCTCTAGAACAAATGCCTCCCCCAAAATATACCAAGTGCTATCAAAGACATCTGCTCTGCAGGAAAGCACATCTAAACTCAATCAACTTGAAATACAAACTCACAGGTCCACTGAGGTATCAGCAGAAATCAACCTCTAGCTCTCAAACCCACAAAACTCACAGTTCAGATACAGACACGAGGCTTCAGACAGAACACAGTGACAGCTCAGGGTGGCAGAAAGTTTTTTACCAACAGCTTCACACAAACATGATTTGAGATGGATTCAAGTGAAAAGAAAGCAATTTCACACTATTTAAAAAATTTAAGACCTCAGGAAAAAAACCAAGCAGCTGAAGTACACAGAAGAAAATGGGAGAGCACACTGAGATGTAACTGGTACTGAATTGTACAAAAATCTGGAAAGCAAAACCAAGGTGCTTCCATTTGACTGAAAGGTGAGATTTTAAAAAACAAGGAAAGGATGATAATTTGACAGGAAATGGAAAGTAGTAGGGAAGACAGGTTTGCTGTTGCAGCCCAACTAAGTCCAGACATCTAAAATAATTGTGCAGTGAGAACAGACTTCAGAGACGCAGAAAAAAACCCCAGATTTGTTTACAGTCTGCATGTGAGATAAAAGCAGGAGAGAGAAGAACATGCCAGACAGGTTTGGCTTCAGAAAGATCAAACTGGCAGTAGAAAGACTGAATGGGAAGCCCAGTAGTAGAGTGGAATACAGTGGCTGCATATGAAGAAAGCTGACTCATTTCAGCATCTGAATTTTCTAATTACAGATAATAACCTTTCTGCAGGCTAAAGAAGTCAGAATCATTCTTTTTGCTTGAAGTTATGGAAGTTCAGAAAACAAGGAATAAAATTAAATTCTAGTGAAACATTGCAGTTGTATGAAGTGGGACATAACATTAAAGGGAAAAAAACCCTATTCAAATCACAGCATCCTCTAAGTAAAAAAAAAATAAAATAAAAGAAAACCAAACCAAACAATGACAAAAAACCCCAAGAGGCTTATACATTTTGAATATTCAGTTCCAACATATCTTAATCCAGTTTTTCCTTTAAGTTTCATCAATCTTACAAAGTGTGATTCACATTAGAATCCAGAGCAATTGTTTCCTTTTCTTCCTATCGCTCCTCTCTTCACTAAAAACTTCCTAAGTCTCAACTTCCACCACAGGGAGCACTAGAATGAAACAGACTGCATCAGGTAACAACTCTGCAAGAGAGCTGCCCACTGACTAGAGAGTCTGTAACTCTGCTATTGCTATCAAGACTCTTAACAGACCTGACTCTTAAGGGTGAAGGCTCACAGAGGTGAAGTCTTGTCAAGAAAAAAGAATGCTTATACAAACTAGTTGCCCTCAGACTGGTGCTGTCTCTCTCTTCCAAATAAAAGGAGAAAGCTGGAAGCTTTAAAGAGAGTTAAACCAGAAATGCAGCTGTAGGAGGAAGTGTACAATGGCTGCTGGATTCTATGCAGTGCTTGTCATTCAAAGTGACAGCTGCCAGCGACATGACAGGCGGCTTTGGCAAAAAACTACAGCAAAACTTTCATGAAGGCAGTCTTATTATAGACAAAAATGAATTCTTTGATTCAGCAGCAGGGTGAGACATCACCTGGCACACCAATCTACAGCAGAGGTGCTTTGGTGAGTTACTACAGCTGTACAGAAGTGATTCTACCTGACAGCACTTCTGGGCAATAAAGTGGTGCAGAGAAGATTCACAACCAGAGACCTAACTTGCTCTAGGTCCCTTTCACGTTAGTAGGGCATCCTAAAATCACTCAGCTAAGCAAAAAACACTTATCTGACTTGAAGAAACAAATCTGAAGACAGAGGACAACCTGAACCCAACTACACTTATCAAGGCTGTGGCAGCCTGAAGACAGTCAGCATAAACCTTCAGTCATGTCAGTGCTCAGCAAGTACCTATCTTTAATGATGACAGGAAACAACCAGAGTCCTATAAATCCAGGCAGTTTCAGTTTGCTTACTTACCTAAGACAACCTCCCATGGCAGCTCTGAAGATTAAGAGCAGAAATGGTGACGTGAGCCTGCAAATTCAACTCAAAAAGCTGAGACTACACAGTGCTGGCCTCTGCTATCCACAGAAAAACATGGGCAATTCAACTCCTGCTTAGCAAAACTATTCAACACTAAATAAAAAACCCAAAACAGCAATATAGTAACAATAGAAAAAGCCACACTGAAGGAAAGATACTTAAAGGTTTCCTTAAAGGAAACTTTAAGGTTTCCTTAAAACCCTGTGCAATATTTTGTTATCCTGATGTTACATGCCAAGGAAAAGAAACTCCAAATCCTCCCAAAACAAACTCCCCTGTTTATAAAGTGTAGGAGATACCACAACTGCCACATTTTAATAACATGCACTTAGCATCTCACCACAAACTCACCAGCAGAAGCTCAAACTACACTGCCCAACCACTCTGTAGCTGATGCTGTCACACTACAGAGAGGGAGTTCATCATCTGGCAAGGGCAAAAAACCTCTCAGTTTTTCCTCAAGATCCAGCCTGCTCAGGTGCTGCCTGCCTGAAAGCTCTGGTGCCAGAAGCTCCAAGCTGAGCTGTTGTAGCCTCTGTGCTAAAGGAACAGCCCTCTCAGGCTGCACTCTTCAGGTATGTCAGGCACCTGCAACTGTATCCAAGTCTCCTGGAAGACAGCTTATCTCCTTCAGCAGGAAGACTTCCAAGGCTCCTCATCTCCAGTTAGGTATTGTGTTTCCCATTCTCAGTGTTCTAATCAATCAAACAATCAATCAATCAATCATTCTCTCTTGTTCACCTGATTAGGAAGACCAGTACTTCCACAACTAAATGTCCATCCTCTCCTAGGAACTGAAAGCAGTACCTAAGCAAATTTGAATCAGGCAGATATCCAGACCTGACCTGAAATTAATTTATTTGTTCAAATACATAAGTTTATATAACCATAACATGCTGAAATTCTGTTACTTACCAGCTGCATATCTACTATGTCATTATATCTTATAAGAGCAATTGGAAGAGTCACATCTTCAAAATCAGTCTTGTTATCTGAAATAGCAGACTAAAAGAGAAAGTGTAAGTGGTAAGTATGTTGAGACTATTTACAAAGTAGGTTAAATCCCTAAAAGCAAATTATCCTTTCAATTTCAGTGTATTTGTAGGAAGGTAAAAACCAAAAAGCTCATTCATCACCCCTTGCAAAAGGTTAATAAAGATAGATGTACTTAAATCAAACCAGATGACACTACCAACACATCTGGATTCATACAGCTCTTGTGCTTTTATAGTATTACAAGGGATAATCAAAATTGTTTTTCATTTCTACACTTCTAAAACAAGATGAACTTTCTGTGATAATCACACAAATTCATAAATTGTACATATTTGTACATACACGTTGCAGCTGCCATAGAGAACAAAAAGGAGATCTCACAATATCTTTTTTATTTCCAATTTTGGATTATATTTTCCTAGCTTATTTTTATCACAAATGTCTAAAACAGTATCACCTAAGTTTACACGGAGTTCAGAAGGCACTAAAATTGGGAAAAGATAAAGTATTTGCATTCAGAAATGAGTTGGAAGATACAAGGAACATCTAAAAATGCAGCTCAGCTGTAGCTCCTCTGAGCTGATGTAAGGCAGCACTGCCCAGCCCAGCAGCAGAGCTCTGTGGGGAGGGTGAATGGCTCTGCTGGAATCCCACACACGGGCAGGGTCCTCTGCTTTTGGGGTTCTCTCAGCTAACCCTGCACAAACTGCATGGGACCAGACAGACAAGACACTGACTACAGAAGAAAAGTGTGTGTTGTAACTTACCAGCTTAGATTTACTGGCAATCAACAGCATTTTAGCACCCAAACTTTGTGCAATTCTCGCCTTCTCCAAGAAAGTGCAGTTTCCTCTCATCACTACAACTGCTTTGTCTTTCATTACGCCAGAAGGAACTTCAGATGGACTGCAGAGGACTGTAGAAGTCAGGTTTTCCAGAGTCCTGAAAGTCTGCAGAGAAAGAGGGAGAAAAGGAATGTGATTAAAGTAGGAAATCTGATATTACAAACAAATTAATCTAGATGACTACATCACCATGCTCTTTAACTCGAGATTTTTAACCAGAAAGAGGTGTAACAGAAAAGAATGATTAATTCAGGAATATAAAATCACAGCAGCAGCTTCTGCAGCCTGCAATACTAAGGGACATTTAGAGCAGCATTGAGCTGAAATAATCTGGCTATTTCTAAGTGCAATTTCACAGCAGTTGGTATTATAATTTAAACATAAGAAACTGATTGCACAGGGAAGTCCCTGCTTGTAGTTCAAGGGAATCCAGTGTATACTCTGAGATTTCCAGGCCTGACAAGCCAAAAGAGCACTGATGGACACAACATAACCAGAGCTCCAAAGTATAATGCTTGTTCAAAACCAGCTGATCAGTCTAATAATGTATTACTTACATCACCATCTCCTTATTTCAAAGTTTAATTTCATATGGACAATTATCTTGAAATTATTGTCAGTTTTCTTTAGTTGCTCAAGGCATCCCAGTGGCCAAAGTGGCTCAGCAAAGATGTCTGGGGTAGACAAATGATTTTTGCTGTGTTTTATATTGAGTTAGTCTGCAAATGAACAGAAGGGAAGGCAGAGTGCCCTGATCACTCCCTACACAAAGTATTTCCTGTTTATAAGAATGCCTAAAGAACATTTATTTCTGCCTCACACCAACACACTCAGAAAATACAGCATGATGGTGCATTTCAGACAATCCCCTATTACACCACGTGTTTTCAAGACAATTAAACATCGAATTGATGAATCAAAATTTTTTTAAAGTTTCGGAATTTTACCAATTTTTGTAAACAAATAAACAGAACTTTAACTCCCAAATATAAAACTTAGACTTAAGGATAACACCTGAAGAAAAAAATTTAACAGGATGAAATGAATAGATTAAAGGATAGAAATGTTCACTATAGATTTTTTTATTTTTGAGTGGTTTGGGGGGAAGGGGACAACATGAACCAAAATGGCAAATATTCAGTGTAGTACCTATTAAATTCAAAATGCTGAAGACCAGTTATAGCTGACCCAAATTCACACTGCATTCTAGTTTTCTTGGAGAGTATGACTACAAGCTACTTACAGCATTGTCCAAGGTTTTTGGAAGAGATACCCAATGAGAATTGTAAATGATGCAGTAATCCTTAGTTGCTGGAGGCACCCCACCTCCAGAGGCGTGCAGGATCCCCTCATCAGCAGCTACCTGCAACAGAGCAGGGTGTTCTGAGTTAAACAAAGTTCAGAATATCAGTTATATAGACATTCTTCTAGAGAGCTTAAGAAGAGAAAGAGCTGTTAGGAGAAAAGGAATTTACTCAATTATTTTACATAATGACTGATTCCATGAGAGATGGGGAGCTCGAGAGCAGGCTGGAAAACCACTAATCACCTACTTACTGTATAATGCTGCTTATCCTCTTTGCAGATGCAGTGTATTTATGACATGCACAGTTCATGTCACCAAGCAGAATACCAGCAGGAAACCTATGCAAATGATTTCAGATTCTCTATCTTGTGCTTCCCAAAAAGTGCAAAATTTTACATGGAAAGCAATTAGAACAGCACATGGAAAAGAGATGAAAACCTTTCCCTCCTTGCAGACTCCAGAATTTTCTCTGCTAATGAAGTAGGGCATTATATGTATTATGTATATATGTATCATATGACAATTACCAAAACATTTTTTGTCAAGTAACTGTAAACACAAAGAGACCAACTAGTGCACTTTAAGAAGAATTTGTGTAGTTAAGGAAATACTGGTGTTTCTTAAGATCAGAGTCCCTCACATAATAGGATTCCTGTTATTTACAAATACAGCTGAATTTTAAAACTTCTGATAATGTTAGGAATAATACTTCTCCCCAAGCATTAATAAAGGTCAGGTATCTAAGTAGATAAATGAACAGACTAAAGATCAGATGCAGCTACAGCTATAAAGTAGTGAAAACAAACAAACATTATTTGCATCTCAAAGAAGTGTCACCATAAAAAAAAATGGAAGATGATCTTTTTTCAACTGTTTGTCTTGAAACTGACCTCAATAGCAAGAAGCATCATTAGATTAAAAGAAAAATAATCCTGCGATAAATTCCAGATTTGTATAAAAACCCACTAACATATTAAGATAGAAATAGGCACGGGTAGGGGGGGAAGCCCAAATAATTGTCAGATATACAATTAGCAGTGCTAGAGAGGCATTTCTCCTCAAGCTAGAAGATCTGTATTCTGCAGCAAGGGAGAACTGGAGAGAAAATAAAAGCATGTGACGATATTGTTTCAGAGGTTTATGTCTGCCTGGTTTGAATAGCAAAAAACCTTCTTCAGAGGAATCCATTATATTGGCCACAGCGCATGAACATCTGCTGGGAGAACTGTGTCAAAGGGCCTGAGCACATTAACTGTTTAGCACAGAACAGTTCTTCAGCTGTCAGCTAAAATAAATTGTTCCATGATTTATGATCAGCACAAAACCGATCACGCTTCCCTCTTAAGTGCACTCACCTAGAAGTACAAACTAAGGATGAATTAAAAGCAGTCAAGACTTCCAACAGGTGCAAATCCCAGAGGTTTACATCCATTAAAAGCTCTTTCTGCTTCACCAAGTAGAATAATAAGTGCTTTCTGGGTTCCAGGAAATCAAGTGTTAATGCTACACAAGCATAAATCTACCTCCAAGGAGTGATTGCTTGCTTATTTGATATGCATGTTTTGTTTGGCAAGCTTCCCTTCTCTGGGGATTAATCAGGGAACACAATTCATCCTCATGAGGTGGAGGGAGGCAGGACCTGAGCATGACGTGTACCCACACCTATTCATTGCTGAGCTCCAAAGACAGCATTTAGAAGTTAAAAATTAAAAGAAACACTACAGGATGCGCCTCACTTGGAACATCCCCCGGGAAATCCTGCTGCATCCAGCTGAAGTCCTGTTACTTTCTAATAGCTTCAGTATCCTTCTTTCACAACAGACAAGTGCCACTGAACAAACCCTGCTCTCACTATACATACAAAGTTAACATTTCTCACCAAGCACATTTTCAATCTTGTTACTTAAGAACAAGACTAAGCGTGTGATCACAGAAACATCTCTTGAAAAGATTAACCTGCTTCCCTAGGCTGACCTGCTCTGGCATAAAAGCCTTCCCACATGGAGGAGAGGCATGACAGCTGTCCTTACCTAAAGGGGCATCACCATCTCCTTTCTCTTCAGGTTCAGACAATTCCCAATGGCCCCCTTACCTCCAAACAAATTCCTTCCTATTTTCGACAGGTAGTTCTCTCATCATGTTTCCTTCCCTTACCACCTTTAAATTTTTGTCGTATAATTCCTCATCTTTGATAGAGAAGAGGTCTCATTCTGTCTCTTAATCCCTAATTTTCCAAACGTGTCCCTGTCACTGCAGGGACACAAGCTTGGGCTGACTGCTGAGCTTTGGAGTGTACCAGTAACCCCACCATGTAGAATACAGGAAATCAGATGAACCAGTAGACAGAGAGAGCAAACCAAGCCTATATTTACAACATCCATCACAATTAGTACCTAGATAAGACACACAGAAACTCAAAGGTACAGACTAGGGAGACAGCAGTCTGTACATAGCAAGTGACAACATGAAACCCACAGAAACATAAAAAGGCAGGAAAAAAACCAGCCATGAATGGAACAACCATCATTTTGTTGTTCTGCCAGGGGCAGTGTGACACACACAGATCGGCCCTTCTCCCTCCCTGCAGACACTGGGACCCAGGGGAACAGGAGCCCACGCTCGGAGCAGCAGGGCTCCTTCCCCAAACCCAACTCCCCACGCTGCTGATGTCGAGACTGCTCCTGAGGCAGAATGAGCTGGTCCAGTGCTCACCACTGCTACAACTGCATCTGCAGAGCAAAGGAGGCAGGACACAGGGCCTGGAGTCTTACGGGAGGGCAGAAGCCCCTTCCCTTGTCAGCAGCAGCAAGCCACTGGGTTAGGGAGCAAAGCCACTCTTCAGAAAACCCCAACACACCAGTGACAGCTATGTGGGACTCAGGAAAAGCAACGGAGACAAGTTACTTCCCCCACGGGCATTCTCAATGTGCTGGGCATTCTCAACAGGTGCTGTGCACCTGTTGCTGAGCATATCCAATGGTGACTTCCTACATAGGAAAGAAGTAGTCTGCATCCTGTCTTACCAAAACAAGGTAAAAACTTCGTTAAAATTAAGCAAACAAAAAACCTCAACAACAAAACAATTTAGTGGAACGGCATTTAATGCATACATGTCCTTTATACTGCCTAAGCAGGTTAAAGAGGTTTCTGACTTCCCCATTTCACTTCTCCAATTGGCAGGAGGTGATCTGCCAGATTTCCATGGCAATGTACACCTGTGGAGAGGGAGAATATGTGCCCTACCGAAACCAAAACCGCACTGAAGATGAACAAGACAAGTTAGGATGCATATACACACTCGGAGCTTCCCCCTTCCCCGCATCCGAATTTAAACACCTCTAGAAACACCAGGTTTATCCACGCAGGCACCTGAGATTTGTTATCTCAGCTCCCAAGGAGTGACCGGAGCTGGCCCGGCCTGAGCTCCCCGGGCCCGGTGGGGGGAACCGCGAGGCCTCGCCCCGGAGGCCCAAATCGCCCGGGCCGGGCTCCAGCCCAGGCCGGCCCGAGGCGCCGGGAGGCGGGGGGAGCCCGGCCCGGCCCAGCCCAGCCGCGGGAGACGGGAGCTGCGCGGGCCCGGCCCGCCGCGGCCGGGGAGCTCCCGGGAACGTGCCCGGGGGATGAGGCGGGCAGAGGGAGCCGCTCGGCCGGCAGCGGAGGGAAGCGACAGGCGNCTGCGCGTCCCCGCCCCCGGTGTCTTTGTGCCTCTGTGCCTCTGTTCTTTCGCTGCGGTTCGCGGCGGGTCGGTGGCTGCCGGCGTGTCGGGGTGTCCGCGCAGCAGCTCCCAGTGTTTTAGGTACTGACGGGCTCACTGAAACCCCTCAGAGCCCTTACAGGTAAAAGGAAACGGCGTTTGCCCCACGACTCCCGACACAAAGCAATCCGAGTGTTTCGCCTCGGTCCGGCTCTCGCAGAGCCACGGGAGAGAGGTGAGGTGAGGACAGCAGGATGCCGTACGTGAGAGCGACAAGTACAAGAAACAGCAAAGTGTGACCTACAACACAAGGCTGAGGAAGTTGCGTTGTTTGCTCTTAAAAAAAGAACAAAAAACAAACAAGCGCATTTCAGAGAAGTCTTCCAGGCTTCGAAAGTATGAAAAGAGCTGTGATCAGATGTAAGAACCAGCAAGGATTTGCAGGAAGGAGATGGGCTGAAACAGCTCCGTGATTTACCAGCAAAAGAAGTTGTGCAACATCTTTTTTTCACGGGAGGTTTTCCAGCGCTGGTTCCGCGGTGCCCCCCTGCCCCTTGCCGGGGCCTGCCCAAGGGCCGACGTGCACAGGGAAGTGGAAGGGGTGAAGATAAGAAAGATTGTGGAAGGAAGAGAATGGGGCCAGGACTGAGGCGGCGGAGGCGTGAGGGAGAGGGAGACACGAGAGGATGAGAGCTGAGCTCCACTTCAGCATCAGTGAATCAAAGCCTTAAGTGGGTAACTCACTTGGTTTGAGTTGCTCACAAACTATTTATGAGTTATTGCTACTGAGGAAGGAGATTCCTGCACACATGATTTTTCCCTTTTTAAGGGGAAAAGGACATTTAAGGACATTTAAGGCATAGGCATATAAAACATCTACAGAGAACATTCCCCACTGCATTATGTCGAATTGTCAGGAAGCTGTTCTGTTGCTGTAAAAATCTGAGTGGCGTTTACATGCCTGTACATAAGTAGTGTTTTGATCCGTACCGATATTTTGATGGTAACAGACAGGCTTTTTATATCGCTCAGTGATGATCTGCAATTCACTATTGTATCAGCAACAGAACAGGCTTATGCATCTTGTAGAATTGCTGAGCTGCAAGAGTGTGTCTAACAATTACATGTGCTTAAACAGTTAACCAGATAATGGCACACTATGACACAGCTAATAATTCATATTCTATGCAGAACTGGTATTTAAAAAAAACCAGGCTAGTACGTTGTCCATCTGTGTGTTTCTATTTTGGTGCTGTTGTCAGAGTAACCATGACACTTTACGCCAACTACTATCTCTTCTTCTGAGTCTAACAAGATCTGGATGGCAAATGAATACTGATTTACTTCAATAAACCTGCCAGTTTTGTGATTTGTAATGAGCTATGGATATGTGCATTACACTGTATTTCGGGCATGGAAGAAGTGTTTAATTTGAATTGCAAGTGCGTAGCTGCTCCCAGGATCAGATTCCATGGCAGCATGTCCTGTCCTGCCACATACTAATCCTTCTCCTTGTGTTCCCCAGGAAAACACAGCAATTTTTATTCTGTCTGCAGCTGGAAATAAAAAAAGAAATCCAAAATATCTTCTATTCCAGGGCTGTTCTCCTAATTCTAACATTGCAGTAAGTGCTAATTTATGATTTTTTCATAATGATCAGCCTCTCGGCTTTTCAGTAAACTTATCCCAATCTGCCTTTTCCTGTTCCTTTCCCTGTATCTCCTTATGCAATCAAATTTACTCTTCCAATAGCTTAAGTTTGAATTATTGTCTAATTCTGTTAATTTTGCATAAAATGCCAGAGACAGAAGATAGTTCCTTCCTAGGTAGGCAGATGTGGAAGGGTGGCTACCAGCATTAGGTATTTTAGAGAAACATTGCATAATTTTTAGAGGACTAAGATTGCAAAAGCGACTGGACTCTGCTAATCAGTTATGTCACACAAGAATCAGGACAGAGGGGATTTGGGGTTCATTGATCAATACACAAGCTTCAGAGGGATGAAGGAATTTTTAACATGTATTAATTTCTAAGAACTAAAAAAGAACACTGACTTAAATGCTGCACATATTTCTAAGAAATTTAGTAGGCAGTAGAGTAATAGGACAGAATAAAGCAGGTGATGAGGAAAAGGAAATAGCTTAACCGAAAAATATTGTACTCCATCCTATAAATTCTTTCAGTGCTTCATATTTTCACAGCTTTTTGGCCAGAGTCTGGAACAAAAAAGCAAAATAACATTGTGAAACCTCTTGATTCAATGGGTACAGGAAATGTTGTTGCTGAAACCTGCTGTCTCTGTGGGACAGGCACACGTGGCAGCGATGGGAACATGTGCAACAGCCTGATGGACCTGTTTCTGCTGGCAAGAGGGTGATCCAAAACATAGAAAGGACAGCATTGAAGAATTATTTATTAATACAAGCACATGTTTAGCAACTTTTCCCCATGTACCGACAGCCTTATCTGAACACCAGTAAATAATAATTTCTGCAAGGAAGAGATACCCTTAAGAGTTCATTTAATATTATGCAGCAGAGAGAATAACTAATTTAAATGCATTTTCAAGGTAATGTTTAGTTGAAAGAAACTGGTGAAAGCCTTACTCATACACCATTATGCAGCAAGGCCCCATTAGCATGCATTAATGAAGCACTGTAAACCTGATTTTTGAATTACATTGTTAAGATTGTATCACACCCTCAAAGGAATTGAGTCAGGTTTTAACATTCCCTGGTGCTAGAGACTGCAAGGGTAGATGTGGGTAACTGCATTTTAAAGGGTATTTCTTTCACCATTAATCTGCAGCTTCAGCTCATGTTGAGTCCGGACTTTCAAACTTGCATATATTAGATCAATTTTTTAAAAATAGATTTCCAACTAAAATAAGTGCCCTTGTTTTGTCAGATCTACAAATCCTTAATTACACACAGCTCACTAATAACTGGTCATTAGGACAGTCTTCACTCACCTTTAGACTCAGGTAAGTTATGTAAAATGTACACATATTTCTTAAGCAGCAGCAAGATCAGATGCATGTAAATACACTATTATATATAAAATAAAAATAATCCTGTAACCACTTTTTCTAGCTCTTTGATGAAGAAATATGAAATTAATTAGTCATCCACTTGTACAGGCCAATGTCAGCTTTAAAAGCACATCAAATTCTCTCCCAGTGATTTAAATGTAGATTTTAAGTCCATTTTTAAAATTTTCAGTAAGTCGGAGCAATCATACTAATTTCAGTTTAAAAGAATGGCTTATTTCCTTACATGTTACTTAAGATGAAGGTCTAAATATATACATATATATTAAAACATATATATTAAAACTGTAAAAGACATAATTCAACTTTATTTTTGGCCCCTGAATTAGGGTGGGCCCTTAGTAATAATAACCTTGGTTTTGTTCAGTTTGGATTCATATGCAAATATCAGAGGAAACTTAAAATTTGTTAGAATATTCTTCCCATTTGCATTGTTTTAATAACAACAAAAACTTAAAAAGGTTCACTGAATAAAGTAGTTTCAATACAGTTTTGTGGCCTTGATTTCATGAGTAATTTATTGTAGAGGCCTCAACAGACACCTCAAAGCTGTTGTTCTTGCCCAGCTGTTCCTACTCTCTTAGATTCAAACTGGGTTAAGAGAACTTCCATTTGAACTCAGGTTTTGGGTATTGCTTTAGGATATTGGTCACGCTAACGGGATGCACATAAGCAGGATGTATGGAACAAGGGACAACCACAAGGTGTTCAGTAGCCACACTGCAAGGCTTGATAAGCTGGGTTTAGGCAGTGCAGAGGCCAAAGCAGACCATGCCATGGGTGCTCTGTATACCCCACTCTCCCTGAAAGGGCACAGGTTTTAGTTATGAGCTTGCTCATCTCTAAGTTCCCAGGTGAAGACAGCAGCTGTAGTTCAGTATCAAGCACCTCAAGTTGGGAGCTTTTTTGGCACAAGAACACATCCCTGTGACAGTAACATCCCTGTCTACTCAAAGTGCTTTCACTATTTTGTTTCATCTTTCCATTCTCTACATAACAGCACAGCAGGAGTAAAAGCATTAATGGGAATCTGGTATAGCCATGATGAGCTTCTGGCATCTCAGTCTGCAGAGAGTCCAACAAACTATCACCCAAACTTCCCCGGGCACAAGGAAGTCTCATGACCTTACACTCCAACCCATCCATATCCTCCCAATACCTGGAATCTGAGTATCAGATGGATCTAGCTTGTTTCCCTGAAGTTTTGGCAGTGCAGTGGACCAAAGACAGATACCCTTTTACTACTGCTATTTTGTATTAATGCTAAGTTTTATTTGGTTTGTGTTCCATTGGGTGCAGCCAGTCTTAGCATTTAGAACATCTGCAACTTCATACATAGCAGAAAAACAAGAGAAAAAGCCCTCTTGTCTTCCAAATACATATATGACATCCATCTGCAATTGCTGAAACCAGAGCAACCTTTCTGGGCGGCTTTGTACTTTCTGAAAACAGCTTTGTAAGCCACTGCAGGAAGAGGATACTACCATTCATTAAAGTTATATTGGCAATCTGTGTCTCAAAGTCCCAGCTTCGTCATGCATTTAAGTGCCTAATTTCCTCCATATACCAATTATGCACATATTATAGGTATTTCCCAACTGGTATCAAAGCTGTCTTGTGCATTGCAGATAAGAAATGTCAACATGAGCATGCTCTGCTCCCCGCTCCTTCCTCATAAATGTACACCACATTGCCTCTCCGTGGCTAAATCTCCCTCACTTCCACACCTCATTTTAGCTGTAGCTCCTGATCAGCCTGTTAGCCTCTTCAACACCTTCCCTGCAGTAGGAAGTGTTAAGCAATAACACGGGGGCTTTATGCTTTCACATAGCAAAGTACAAAACCAGCTCAGAGCTGTGTGTGATGACAAGCTTAAGGAACTCCACAGCTCAAGGTTCTGTTGAGGAAACAACTGTCCAACAGGCCAGGTCTTAAAGAGGACCTATTCTGTACAGGATGAGAAACCTTTTACATATACACTGTAACCACATGAATATTAGCAGGAAAACTACTGATGTAAGTACCTCGGGCCTTCTGTGTCAGACAAATTACTGTGTGTGAAGGAAGGACAGTTCACCTGCAGAAGTCCAGGCACCAACTGCTCACAGCATCTCTTTAGGCGCTCAGGACTTCAACTTTATAGGTAAGCAGCTAAAATTTTGAATTTCAAGCATTAACCACAAAGTATCTAGAAGCCTTATAGGAACCCACTCACCAGAGAATATCTTAACACCACTGTAAAACAGCACTGTTTTCTTCCTGTAGTTCCGCAGAGATTATGAAAGGTGGACAAGACCGTTCTTATCTTCAGCTGTTGGGTTTTCAGGGCAGTGTCACAGTGCTGACAGCAAAGTAAATCCAAACATGGTCAGGAGCAGCCATTTAATCATCTTTCACTGACAGACTGGAGTTTCTTTTTTCAGTGTTACCATATTTAGTAACATATAATGAATTTCATGAACATGGAATTTAACACTGTTGGATTGTGCTTATTCTTGCTGCCATGGTAAGATTAAGCGCATTTAATAATCTCTTAATCGTTTTTGTCTATACAGAGTGGAAGCTACAACAGCACCTGGTAGTCCAATATGGCAAGAGCATACAAAGGAATAGTACCATGTGTGTGGGTTGCAAGTTATCATATTACAGGCTAAATTGGGGCATAGCATTGACACCCCATAATTGGTATAAAGCTGCTCTGCAGGAGGTAAAAAGACATACTAGGTTGTGAAAAAGACAAATATCTTTTCTATATACTGACCACAGGCTTGTGCAGCATTATGGGACAGTCAGTAAAGCCTAGCAGGAACATCAAAGGATAAGACAGCCAGAACTGAAAATAACCCCCCATCCCAGATTTTTTTTCCAAGGAAGCAAACAGTGCTGAGACTCTGCCAGACTACCTTAAAAACAGTTGATCCTGCTCTGCTTGCAAGTTATTTAACTTCTGACTAAAAAAAGAAACCATAAAATGGCATCAAGTCAGAGCAGTAATGTTTCTTGATTGTCTTGATGTAAGGTCTTCAAAGTCTAAAATGTAGATTAAAAAGTTTGATCAATTGGTATTATTTCTGTATTTTATTTCAGTCAAGCTCAAAAAACCACCAAACCACCGAACCCCACAATGGAGTAAGAGCTTGCATAGAACAGAGAAGACTTGATGTAAAACTGTGCTCTCTAGTGGAGAAATTTGATTTTGTGCAATAAAAGTTCAAGCCATGCTGATCCATCCACTTAACCAACAGGTTTTCACTACAGAGAAAATATCAAGATTTTCCACAATATGAAAAGAGTGCAAGTGCCCCGTTCAATACATTTATTATAACTAAGATAGGCTCATACTGAGTTACATGACAGATTACAGGTACATAATGTTTCTAAATATAGAACAAAAAATACCTAAGCCCTAAGACATGTGTTTATGTTTGTTAGATTTTTTAAAGTAATGACACTTTTAACATAATAGTAAAAAATTTCTTTTTAATGATGTTGCGCTTTATTATGGTCCTATATAATACTATATAGTCTGATGAAAATAGGTTAGTTTTATACCAGATAGTGCTACTTGGTTTACATAATCAAAACTAGGATTTTTCTCCAAATAAGTGTTTAATAACAAATTCTCTGTTGATTTATTTTTAGAGAGAAGAACTGAAATGATCACCAACTCCTTTATTTCTAGTTACACCACTAATTTTAAATCTACTGAATGGGTCTTCAAGAAACCCTAACTTCTGCTCAATGTGTTTTCTTACAGTGTTCACAAAACAACCCATTTTCTTCATGACAGCTGCCCTATCACCATTTTTCCTAGGCAAGTATAGATGACTGAAAGCATGAACTCAGTATAACAGCAGATGAATTAGAATCTATTCTTTCAAACAACTTGGTCACTTTATGCTTCCTCAACAGTATACAGGATTTAGCTTCTTTAAACTCTGTATCTTAACAAGGCTGTTAGAGTATATCTGAAGTTAGAAGACAGAAATACAAAAGACTTGCAAAAGCTCAATGTACAGTTAACTAATTTTAAAATATATTAAAATTTGGGGTGCATTCTAATTCAAGAGTAAGGAGCTAGCAAGATGTGGGTATTAGATTTCTCTTATGTGGTTACAGAATGTTATGATCAGCTGTTGACTGTTACAGAAAGTAATACTCCCTCTTCCTTTTTGGCCCCAAAAGATAAAACATGGGGGAGGGGAAAAGTTGGCTTTTTGAACATACACAGAAACACAGAGCTACCTTTCAAGTTTTAAGTTCCCTGGTATACTCAGAAAAGGCAGCCTAACAATTCAGCAAAGCCAGCAACCTAGATTTAAGAAGTATCACAAGCTACAAACAGAATCACACAAATTTAAAAATTTGCCAGCTATAAATTTTTTTAAATGGAAAAAAGTTCACAACTTGTCTTCTGCCTAGAGCAAATGAAGAGTTTGCTGACTTCCAGCATAACTTGTGCTGATATGGCAGCAATTTAAACATTTGTATTTAGTTAATCCCATGAGAGCAAGCAGATTTCCTAAGTTTCTGCAGTCGTAGTCATTCAGAATTTTGAGATGGGGAACAATTGTCAGTGATTGGGTAAAAAAACCCCTAGTTCTGCTTCAGCAGTTTTGTCATATCACTTAATAGAAAGATGAATAAGAACTAAGTAATAAACTGTAGTTTGAGTATGTCTAAATATTTATGAATATTTATTTAAATGTTTATGAAGTGCTGAAACCCTGCAAAATACTGTTTCCATTTAACATTCTCCTGCAACTTTTCACAGTATTTTTTAAATGTGTGTCCTTCACATGGCTGTATCACTTACACCACATGCAAGAAAAAATTCATTTCCTGTAAAACAGTCTTGAAATTAAGGAGCCAGAAAGACAAGCAAGATATCCCTTGAAGTCCTGTGTGGTTACTGTTACAGAGAGGTAACAAAGAGAGAGAACTTAAATATGTTTAGTTTAAAATTCAATGGTAGGCATGCAAAACTAACACACAGTTGTGAGCATATTGTAGCACCACTGGGAGTTAATTGGTAGGTACAATTAGCTGTGTTGCAGTAATAGCTGCCAGTCACAGCAGTGTGTGTGCATGGATGGGAGGCAGCCCAGTCACTCAGAGACACATCTCTTGTTCTAAGTCTCATTTGAGAGTCAGAATGTTTGCAAAAGCTCCATTTTTAGATACAGAAGTGTTATCTTGGCAAGGCAGAAGTTTCACTGTGTTTTGCAGACTCAGCTAACAATCCTACATTTGAGTTCATTCACCATCAAAAGGCATTAAAAAAATACCAAAGATTTATGCATTAGGGTGTAAAGCATCTAAAAAACAGGTCCAAAGTTATCTGACAGCTACAAGATCGTACTTAGCAACTCAGTTTAGCCCGTGTAAGAAGTGAAAACATGCGATACCTTCCAATTAAATCACCTCTGCATTTCCTGAGAGGAGAAAAAGACAGATGCCAAAATCCCAGACAATTCATACTGACTTCCAATCCCATCTTACATGACAGATTTGAGAGGTTTTTGGGACAGAGCTAGGAAGTCATCCACAGTGACAAATTACAGTTGCTATTACAACACTACCATGACAGACCATTTTAAGGATAATTTAAAATAACTCCTTCAGAAGATATAGTGCAAAGAACACCAAAGCTTGTACTGACCTATTTTTAATTCAGGTACTCTCCCTACTCCATGATAACAAGGTTTTAGAGAATATGAAAGCACAATCCAGGGGATAGCAGATTTCAGCCTTCTCTCAGTTTCCTATATTTCAACAGTTGCAGAAGTGCCATTTGTGTAGCCACCTTTGGACTTCATGTGGTCCTGAATTGATACAGCCTAGAAAAAAAAGCTTATTAGAACATGCATCTTATAAATTCTGGTTGCCGGAGCAATTATTAAAAGCTTCACTTCGAAAATGCAGGTGGGTCATATGTTCACAGTGCTGAGTCCCAACTGTAGTAGGGAGAAATAACAACTAAATCCTGGACGGTTAAATACTATTTTAAGTCAGCATTTGAGATGCATTTTACTATACAAAACCCACTTATTCTTACATCCTTCACCCTGGCACAGCTTTAACTTCAAGGTGATCAGGTTCTAGTATCAAGTGCATCTGTAGAATCTGTATCCAAAAGGTTCTCATCACGTGTAAAGATACTGAGGAAACGAGCACTTCCTGCTCAGTGTATCTCCCACAGTATCTCACGTTGTATCTCACGTTTACAAACCAAAAGACAGTTCTGTTCTGATGCTATTCTACTGATTAAAAAAAAAAAGAAGTCAGATGTTTCTCTCTTACAGTGAGCTAGTATTTTATTAGCTACCTGCTCTACAGGTTACTGAGGGGAGATTTGTGCTTTTCCCAGAGGTGCCCACTCACTGAGGAATAGTCACTGCTCATCTCTCTGGCCCCGACGTGGGCGGTGTGTACAAAGTTCATTGGCTCTCCTATCATGTTCCGGTCCAGTCTCCGACGCCTCTTCTATGAGAAAAGAAGATATCTCAGGTGTCTATTCAGAAAACATCAGCAGCTTTCAGCCAGAAACAAGCAGCCAAGATAAAAACAGATAGCCAGTACTGACCCTTAATGACACCTCATGGCAACCAGGCTGAAGTTTCAGACTGTTTGCAGTAAGACACGATGAAAGTCACTTTTATTACTGCTAATTGATTTTTAGCAAAAGCTTTCTTTAATGTTGGAAAGTCAGGGCCTGGAAACTGCAAACAGTCATATGGTCTAAGTTTCTGGCAAAGCACACACAGTTCAAACATAGTTTAACAGGACTGGTTTTAGCTTTTGCATTACTTTGCCCAAACTAATCAAAACAACAGGAAAATGAAAGCATTTTCTACGTAACTGAAAGACAAAATTTCAAATCTGGTGAAGGGTGGCAGTTGTGCATCTACCTACCGGCGGGGGCTGTTCACCATTGCACCAGTTAAAACAAACCAGGAACTCAGTCATTGTATTTCTCTGTAGGTAATAAGGTCTTGTTAGGTGTAATTGTTTCTCTGGGAATTCGAGCAGTACAAGGACCAAGATGCAGTTCCTAGAGTGAGCTTAGAAAGGAATTGCTTGTGCAGGTTCACTGGCAGAGATCACAGAATGCATCTGATAAATATACCTGCAAAGAGATTATTATTTAAATTTATATTAAAATATACCAAAGTTTTGTAAGAGTTATTGAGCAATAGGCAGTTCATAAGACTAAACCAAAACTGTTACATTCTTAAACATATCTGTAGAGGAGAGAAGCATCCATTTAAAATTAGTTCATGTTCCTGTCAGAAGTCAGAGTTAAGAACTCTCCATATTTACTCACAGAGAGTAGTGTAAGTTCTTTATAGAAATGTAATAAAAACAATGCCAGAATTAAGTCAAGTCTTGTTTAACAGTCCATGATCTGGTGGTAAGCAGAGCTAACCAAGACTTATGAATTATTTACTGTTTTGTAAGAAACCAGCTTTGAACAGATTGACCTTTTAACATTTACAAACTGAGGCAAAAGAAAGTTTTGGCCTTACATATGATCCGGTTACTCTTCTCAGATATGGAAAAGCTCTAAGCAAAGAGGTTTCTATAACTCCAAACTGCCCGTAAAAGAGAATAGAAGAGCCGTGCATACCAACAAGAGAAACCATTCATCAGAGCCTAGAGCTTCCCAGAATGTATAAAAATATTAACATAGCAATCCTGAACTGGAGACACAACCAGGAAACTCACTGACTCTAAGTGTCCTGAAGCCAGGATACAGCCCAACTTTTAGTAGTTATTGACTCTTTTTTTAGTAAAAGTATCTTCCTTCAAATCAAATCATGGGTTATAGAGTAGCCTTTAAAATCAACTTTTTCTTACCCCAGATCATTACCACAGTATTACATCATGTTCATTTAAAGAACGTTTTGTTATTTTTTTAAAGCTTACAGCTTAACAGAAGGTACAGTTTCATCAATTCAATCTTTCTGAACCCCCACTAAAGCTTTCACAACCAACCAGCATAAGCTTCCTCCTTCATAGGCATTTCTTATGTAGTCCCACAATTATGTAATTAGCACATCTATTTCTTTCACCTTTGTGGTTTTCTAACATTTCATCACGTCTCACTTCAAGGAGATTTCTTAAATTTCTGCCATTTATCTTTCAAACCATTTGTTATGTCTGCCCCTTTGTTTTAAGTAGTCTGTATGATCCATTTCTGCAGAATGTGTCTAATATTACTCCAGTTTATCCTAAGTGGTTTTAATACAACTCATTCTCTGCATCAATTATCATTTTTCACCTCATGCTCTCACAATGGTCCTTATCACCACCAGAAGGGACAATGGTCCACACAACCATAAAACCACGCAGAAGTCAAAGCTTTGGCCAGCACTTCACATTAGTCGCAGATTTTTCGGGTTTGTTGCATGTTAATGAGACCACACCAAAGCAAAGATTTTTCTTAAAAATCATGAAGTGTGTCACCCTACAGAGATCACCTATTTTGAAAGCAGAGTGACTGAGACGACACCGTGCCCATCCCAAAGCAGCAGCTGCATGCCTACCGTCCTCCTGCCGTCCCCCCCGTTTGTCCATCTCCCTCCGAGGGGCTCCGTGCGTACCTCGGTGCTGCCTGCCGCTCCCGGAGAGTCCCGACGGGATGGTGTGTCCTCATCCAAGCGCTGGCACACACCCAGCTCCCGTCTTGGCAGCTTCAGCACATTTACAGTTCATATTCCTGGGTTATAATTAGTCCTGTTGGCTAAGCAAGAACGCTCCGCTGCGCTCCCATGCCCTGCGGCGGCTGCTCCGCTCCGGGAGGCGCTGCACAAGTCTCTTGTGCGCTTCACGCGTCCCTACAGGTGTCAGAAACGCAGAGCGGAGACCAAAAATAGAGCCCTGCCTTGGCGTCAGATTGGTGCAGCCGTGCACAATCTCTCTCTTTCTCAGCGCTCTCCATGCAGCCTGTGGCTCACTTCCACCCCTGCGGCAGCTCTGCAGGTGTCCTGCTGGCACACGGCGTGCTGAACGCCTTCCTGTTGTCTTTTACAGCAGAACGCTTCTTTTCCTCTGCGTGACTCAGAGAATCATCCCCCCGGACAGGAATGTTTGTGCCAGGCCATGGGACACCACCTTGCTCCCAGAGACTCAAGCTTTCCACACTAACTGGAAGAATTTTAAAAACATCTCAACGTTTTCAGGCTCACCCAGGACGAGTAAAAGCCAACAAGAATCCCCAAACCAAGGAGAAAACAACATTTTGTCACAGTTGGCACGCAGACCAGAACGGGACAATATCCTGTTGTTCTTTCTCTCTGTTTTTCACCATGGCAGCAGTACCATCGAGGCGAGGAGACAAAGGGCCTGGGAATGGCTAGCACGCGCAGACACGGATGCTGGATGCGCTGGCAGGATGCACAGCCCTGCTGGACCCCGGCGCCTTAAAGCACCCCAGAGCTCTGTGAATGTCGAGATAAACTTCCCTGAGCTTAACAATCTACCACTGCTGAGTATTAAAAAGTATTCAAAATCTTCTTGGATTTTACTTACAAAATGTCAAGGGAAAATATTTGCCTGAATCAAACCAAAAGAATACTCTTTGCATAGAGATGAGAGATAGATGATAATCTTGATAAGTAACATCACTAAGCATATTTATTCTTCCCTTTAGACCTGGCCTTTTTTAATTTTTTTTATTCTGGCCTTTAGACTCAAGGTCAGATCATGCAAAATCCTTGACTCGAGCTGTTAGGATGTAAGGATGAGGGTAGAGTTAGTGTGTGTTGTCACACATCGGGCACGGGCTGCCATCCCCCTGCCCCAAATCAGCATTAAACTGGCATCACTGCTGGGCCCACTTGTTGTCATTTTCATTCCAGCTCTGTCAATACGGAGTTCATGCAAGAAGCAGTGTATTTCAGCCTAAATGCCTTTCTAAAAACCACCATGCTTCTAATTTGTTCATTATCCCTCCTTTGCTCATTTGACATCAACATCACGTTAAAATCCTCAAACAGTTCTATGTTTACATATTTAAATGACAGGCTGTGGCAAAAGACAGCTAAACTTGTGTTTCAAGTATTAGTTTTGAGCATGAAACTTGAAGAGTACATCTTGCTTGGTAAAAGGTGAAGAGTACAAAACAATTACCAAGACTTTGGAAGAACTTTGGAGCCAAACAGCTAAAATCCTGCTGTAGAGTGAGCTTAGCTGCTTGCAAGTAGCATCCTGATTTCCCCAGTGTATGTACAGATTACAGTCTGAGTTTGGGATGCATTCCTCAAACTACATAATAATGCTGTTACGTAGTATAAATGTGTATATTGGTCTACCATTGTGGAGCTTCACAGAAAGCTGAGAATAGGGTTTTACCTGAGCCCTTCAATAATCTAGGAGTGTAGGATTTTTAACCTAAGAAATTGGGTGTACTGTATGAGGACATCCTTCTTTCCAAAGCTAAGCAGACATATATATTTAAAAAGTAACTCTTCAAAACCAAACCAACCAACCAAACCCCCTCCCCATAAAAACCCCCCAAACCACAAAGGCAGCTCTTCTATTTCAAAGTGAAAATGAGCTAAATGGCCTTAATCTCAAAATGGAAATAAAAATGGATTTCCAACTAAGTGTCCATTCCCCCTCAAAAATGAAGAAAAGCCAAGAGACCAAATTATGTGTTCTGTTTGGAAGTTAAAAACAACTGCGAAAGAAATCAACTGAGGTTTGCTTGCAGTCTTACCAGAAAAGAAAAATAGTAAAAAACATGAAAAGCAAGCAAATGGTTGGCAACACACCCACCACTGATAATGTAAGCGCGTTGAATGGATTAACTGCCTTGTGAATTACGAAATTGAATGTTACTAAAAAAAAAGCCAGGATCATAAATTTCCCTTCTTTACAAAAGGGAAAAAGCCTTAACAAGAAAAAGGAGAGCTCCCCAGGCATGGCTGACGAGCAAACACGACAGCCAAGGAAAAGCATATGAGGGAAGCAGGAAAAACAGGGAACTGCCCTCATTTGGAGAGGGCTACAGAAGAGAATCCGGCCGGTTTCCCGGTGGGTTTCCCACAGGCCTCCCGAGGCTCCCTCCCGTCCCGGCCGGAGGACACGCCGTGACCTTGACCGCAGCGATGCTCGCGGGGCTGCCGCGCCGTGCCGGGGACAGCGGCAGGGGGCGCCCTGCGCACCCCGCGCGCTCGCCGCCTTCCCTCAGCAGCCTCGCGCGCCTTCACGGGGAGCCATGGCCGGTCCCGGCCCCAGCGCAGCTCCTCACTCCAGAACCGGGCCGGTGTCCGGAGCGGGNTGAGCGCGCCCCAGCCAATCTCCGCGAGCCGGTCGCGTCACGCCGCTTCCGATTGGCTGCGCGGCGGAGGCGGCCGCCCAATGGGCGCGGCGGAGCGCGAGGGGAAGGCGCGCGCGCGCGGGCACCGCCCCCCTTTGCGGAGCGCGCGGCGCGGCGCGGACCGGCCCTGCTGCTGCTCTGAGCGACCATGGCGCTGCCCAGCAGTTGACGTTTGGCTTCTCCCCTCTCCACCTTCTCCTCTTTCTCCGGCCCCTTCCTCCC
>VWZW01002154.1:2097333-2116345 GCA_013397115.1 Edolisoma coerulescens
GGCTCCTGCGCTGCCCGCGGCTCCTGCGCTGCCTGGCGGGGCCGTGCGGCTGCCGGATAAGCCTGCACTATAGCGGGTCCCCATGACTTCCCGTGGAGCGCTGTGCTCGTGTCCGTGGGAAGATAGAGGAGCAGGCGGCTTTATCTGAGCCTCGTACTGCTGGTTTTATCTGCATGCAAAGGAACCTGGTGGAGGGTTAAGATTCCCCTTTGTAGCTTCAGGGTTTGCATCTTGAATCTTGCTTTGAAATGGGTATTGAGCTTCTCAGTAGCTGTCCTGACCAAGCAGGTTTGTTTTTTTTTTTTCTTGTTACTGTTTCAGCCCCAAGATGAAATAGAAGTTGAAGATGGGTTTAAACAGTATGATGGTAAGCATTTGTTAGTGTTATCAAAGTATAACTCAAAAACTTTAAAGAGTATTTTGATTCTTTAAGTGCACTATTTTGTACTGACTGTATTATTAGATTATATTTAATTGCTGCTTAATGATAGTTGTCTGTTTTGTCTTAGTGATTAGTGCATTAGATATGGAAGCTATGATGAGTACCATAAATGCTTGGATAAAAAACCCAGTCAAGTTTGAACGTTCCCATGGGATCAACAACACACTGGATGCCCAGATCTTGGAAGATAAGGAGGGAGGAGATGAAACAATCCACATTCTTATTGTTGAAGGCTTCCTGCTTTACACCTACAGGTAATCAACTGTGCCTTCATATATTTTGATTTTTACATTATTTTATGTGATGGGAAAGCTTCCAAGGGAATAAAAAGACCTGTTCTAAACCAGGAATTAGTAGCTGGCAGTAACTACTGCTGAGTTTAGGTGTCACAAGTCTAAAGGTCGTTCTAAGTACAGGAAATGGATATAGTTTTACTTTTCTGGGTTTTGCTACTAATGAATTGAGGTGTAACCAACACGTGTCTCTTTTTTCAGGCCACTGATTGATGTGTTCCACCATCGGTACTTTCTTTCTATTCCATATGAAGAGTGTAAAAGGAGAAGAAGGTAAGTCTGAGCTCCCTTGCTAGCCCAGTGACATCATACTTCATTCCAGACTTTGTTTCTCTGAAGCTTTTCGATGAGAAGGAAAAAAACGCAAATGTAGCTGCTGTGTTAGAAGACTGTAGCTTCCTTCACCAAACTGACCTAAAACTTCCTACCAAGCTATTGTGTTGTGTATGTAATGCTCAGTTTCTGCACAGACCTTTTACTAGGTTTTCTCCCCTGCTGGTTTTCCAGTTACAGAGCTCCCAGGTCTCAAATTACTTAAGGTTTTACATTTGGCTGTATTGTTGCACACATACACTGTTCTTACTGCAAATGAAACCTATCAAACTTGATGTTACATTTCAAGAGGAATATGCAGACACCTATTTTACCCAGAGTTCTGCTAAAGCTTTTAAGAGTTTATTCATCAATATTTAGATCAGTCTGTCTTGGGAACTCTTTTTGCATTTTGAACACTTTATGCCTGCACATCAAATTTCAACCTACTTGCATTACTTGATGCTTGCAGCTCTTGCTAACTACTAACATCTGATAAGCTCAGAAACCAAACTGGAGTCAATGGGCTCGGGCTAATGTGTAGAGAAACCCAATGAAGGAGCTGTCATTTCCCTGAACTGTTTTCTGACTACCTGTGAGTAACAATGCCTTCCTTAATTCACAGTTCAAGGAGTTACACTGTACCGGATCCACCTGGATTGTTTGATGGCCACGTTTGGCCTATGTACGTAAAGCACAGGAAGATAATGGAAGAACTTGGAGTTGATGTGGGTAAGTCTTGAATGACAAAAGCACTTTATGAGATTGCTTTTCAAACCTGTGCAATACAGACTGGTTAGATGCATGAGAGGAGGTGAATGAAGCAGGTGGAGGGACTACATTTCTCTGATACCACTCGGGTGCATGCCTTTTTAAATTAGAATCTGACAGCCTTACAGAGACATTCTATTATTGCTCTCTTATTTTACTTTCTTTTAAGTGCACTTGAATGGGACAAAATCAAAGGAGGAGCTGTTTAATGATGTGTATGGGCAGATCCAGAATAAGATTGAAGAATTACTTAACACCCAGGTATATGTTCATGCTTACACTTGCAATTCAAAGGCAAACTTTTTAAAGCCTGTGTTGAAAAAGCAAGAAGCTGTAACTTGAAATATGTTCACGTTTATCTTTCTGTTTAGAAATAAACTGCTGCTGCTGATTCTTGTGAAGATGATTCCCGTTTGCTCCACGCTGTCTACCTGACTGCCTCTAAAGTTCCAGCTTCTGTGAAGACTCAACTCTCCAATTCAACTCTGTTCAACCTTTCCCTTGAAAACTGAGTTCTATATGGTCATAATTAAAAAGCACTTCCCCCTTGTCTGTGATCCTGAATTGTGCTTCAGTCTAGTATGTGTTCTCAGGTGATTCTTGTCATGCTGTTTTAGTGTCACAGGTTAAAACATTATAGTGGAAGTGATGTCAAGTGGCACAACTATCCTAGGAGAGTGTGTGTATCCATCTACACAGACACTGCTTTGACTTCTTTCACAACTCTGCTTGCATTCCTATAATAATTAGGCAGCAGGTATGCTTAGAAATTAGGATTGATGTTCTTCAAAAATGAGAGAACAACAGGAGACTGTCAGGCCATTTTACTAGCATTCAGTCACTGTTAAATCCAGTGCATGCATTGATCTTGGATGCAGACAATTCAGTTTAGGGTCAGGAAGAAAATTTTACATAACAGCTTTAAAAGTATTGATTGTTCTAGCAATTCCTGTAGTAACCTGTAGGGTAAGGCAAGTTGAGACTCTTGTGTAAACACAGAAGTAGTTAAAAGCCTCAGTTTACATAGAAGAGCAGGGAAAGAGCACTATGAAGGCTGAATCCATAGTAGGAGGAAAGTGAATTAGTGACAAAAGCTTGATTAAAAAAAAATTAAACGTCTGTCAGGTATTCCAAGAGGGAACATATGTATTGATCCAGTGTGAGACCAGTCCATTTCTTTGGAAGGTTTTAACCAACACTGAGAAGCAGCAGTTATTTCAAGCCCAGATGCATCAGCTTCCTGACAGGAGCTGGTCCTCCCCAGTATCCCCTGGAAACAGAGAAAGTTCTTTCACATACTATTAAAGTAGGGCTTGGGGACAGTTTTTGTTTCTTATAAGATACCATACTGTTAAGAGATGAGTGTTAGGGGGTTGTTTTGATCACAGCTAAGGAGGTACTTTGCTTCTATTCTGGCAAGGAACTAAATCAGAACAGGTGTCTATACCTGATGGTTTTTCTTCAATACTTACTTAAGCAGTGCATTCCAATAGAGCAGAGGCATCATATCAGCTTTCATGTGGTACATGGTTGTTCTCTCCTTACTCTGGTCAATGGGAAAGGTCTCCAAAGGCTGAGCATTGTAGTCAAACTCTGCCAGAATCACCTTGTTGTAGCCTGTTACTAGGGGGCAGGAAGTGTAGCCATCATACTGCAATGAAAAATAGCACTTTTTGTTATTCTGACCAAAGCCTAAATGCTGAGGTTTTACAAGCCATGGTTAACATTCACATTTCCAAATAACTGCCTAGGAGGTTTCTGCATTTACAGTGTAAATACCAGAGAAGTTGGAAGGCTGCTAAGTCAGTTATGGTTTAATAACCATAATAGTAAGCCACTCTGTTTCAAATGTAGATCTGCTTAACAACATGGCTTAAATTAGACTTAACCTAGAACAATAGGGCATAATGTCATTAATTATTGGTTATTGTAACTAGTGGAACAGGTGACCAGGAGATCAGGATGAGAGCTGGTGTTTACTTTAACAGGCAAACAGGATCTTTAATCTAGTGAGAATTTCCAGAGAATCGCAGGATATTCAGGTTAGTGCCCCAAGGAAGCCATGTGTAAAATGAAAGTAAAGGCTCAAGGACAAATTTGAACATATTTATAGGCCTAACAGTGTAGTACAAAAGCTTCAGTTTAACTCCTTAAAAGATCATGTCCTATACAGGAGAAGCACGTTTGCAAGAGTTTTTCTGGAATAGGGATTACCTTAACAGTGTAAATAAGTCACTTGCACTGATGAAAAACCCAGACTAATCAGCCTTTAACCTTCTCTCAGCTCAGAAGTCAGGGAATCAGATAGGTGATACTTTTAATGGCAGCATCAAGAGCATGAACTGTGCAATTCCAGTGCTACTCTGCCGTGCAGCTTGAGCCATTTAGCACCACAGCTGCAGGGCAAAGCCTTTCCTGCTTTCCGCTTCACCGCTCAGCTGCTTGCAAGACTTCCTGTGTGAGAAGGGAGAAAACATTCAAGAGAACTTCTCCCTAAGACAAGAACTGTAAGTACCTTTTTAACGGGCAACTTGTTCTTCATTACCAGAGAAATGGTTTTATCAAGGACTCCAGACTGTGCAGCTAAATAAGAAAGAAAAAGAAGTGTAGTAAGACTGTTTCAGGCAGCAATTGTTGTCATTACCAAAGCAAACAGTAGTAGCCAGGCATTTTGTTGGACAAGTCAGCTGCAATTTAATTTATATGTAAGTTTACTGTCCCAGATTAAAAAAAATGGACTAATGCTTTGGCCTCACTGTTTCAAACATGCTAAAGCTTAATGAAACTTGAGCTGATATTTTTAGCCTATGCCCATTCTCCTGTGATAAATTATACTTGCTCAGTCTTATCAAACACTGAGATTCTGGCACACTGGAGTTCTGTTTCATTTTGAGTGCTGTAAGTGTAGGCCCATTTACTGAAGTAGTTGACTACCCCACTCTTACATTACATCAATAACAGACTGTATACCCTGAGGTTTTTTCTATTCTTCTATTTGCCTTTTATCAGCTCTCAGACCATACACTTAAAGTGTTTTAATTGTGGAACCTTGGCTGCAAGGGCAGAACATGTGATTTTTCGATAGTGACTTATCAATTAGGTGACACATGCCTGAGGAGCTAAGATAAAGCAGAAAGGTTCATTACTGAATGATGATGTAATACAAGAATAGTTCATTCATTTTGTGACATCCTGTGAACACAAAAAATAGAATTAGTTCATCTGTGAGGCATCTGGAACAGCAGAACTATTGGGTTAGTGGCATCAGCATGGTCTGTAGCTAGCTGCTCGGCCCAGGAGACTCTGGTCTTTTTGAAAGCTCAAAATTGAAGTCATGACCTCAGGAGTAGCAAACTAAACAAAAAGCTTACTGTGACTCCACTCTTGTCATTTACACACACAAACATACATGTGCAACTTTACCTACAGCTGCAGCAGTTTTTGATGTTGGAAGGTTGGTGCAGTCTCCAATACCAAAGATATTGGGATACTTTTTATGTTGTAGAGTCTCCTTATCTACATCCACCCAGCCGTTTTCATCTGAGACAGGACTGTTGATGAGTACAGCAGGTGGCCCCATTGGGGGTGTGACATGAAGCATTTCATACTAAACAGAAACAAAAGGCACTCAATGGTTAGTTCACTACAGCAAACTCTATCTGTTGGTATAAGGCAGTAAACACAGTGTGGACAGAGGGTTTCTTGGGTTTGTGTTTGTTTTGGTTTTTTAAACACAAGTATACAGAATGAAAATCTGCTCTCAAATTTCAAGTGCATCCTTTAATTAACATGAACCTTATCAAGCAACTCCATTTGGAAGCAATTTGCCTTCCTCCATACACACCTGAGACATTCCCATGGCATACAGGACCCCAGGCATAATTTATAAGATATTTTTTCTTCTCTCCACCTTGGTTTCAAAATTTTTAATACTCTGCTAAAGTTAGAGACAGTACTCTCAGGGGGGAACAGCAATACACAACGAAGCAGACTATGTTATTACAATGTAGAAGTTATTTTGCAGTTCACAAGGAAAAGAAATAGAACCAAATGAGGGGTCTGAAAGCTCCTGACCTGATGAACTTCAGTCACGCCAGGTTTGTCCAAGTTTTCAAACACAGCTTCTTGCTTGTCTGCCCGAACTTCTATGAGGTTGCGCTTATAGTTAACAGCAAGATTCCTCTCCTTTACTACTTCAAGCAATGCATCAGCATACTTCTTAACAGCAAAGATCACACCCAGGGAAGTGTTGAACATGATGTTTGCTTTGGAACGTTTTCCAGTCTGCAGGAGGAGAGCCAATTAGCCTTTTCTATTAAGAAACTGTGACAAGCTAGAAGAGACAAAAGAACTATGCTGCACTACTAAAGAGCTGGCAGAACTATTCATGCAGGTCAATTGTTAATGAATATTTAATTAATATTTCACACCAAGTTAGGAGGTAGACCCTTTCAGCATGAGGAACTGAAGACACCCCACACAAACAACTTGTGAGAAAACGTGGCTGCAAGGCACTGAGGAACTGCTGTATGCAGGCTAAATCCTTGAAGCGGTTTAGTGTTACAAAGCTTTCTGAAACCTTCACTTCTGTGCATAATTCAGGTACTCACCCAGTAGGCAGCCCATGAAACTTAAACACATATGAAGCCTGACACTTCCACCTGAAGTTGTCTTTTGCTTCCACTAAGCTTGCTTTAACAGCCTGGCTAAGACTCCTCCTGATGCTGAGACAATGCACCCCAAGGAGCAAGCACAGCCACTTTTCAGACTAGTAGGAAGACAAATGGCAACAGGTATTAAGTACTTAAAGTAACAAGAATTATTTAATTCCAGCCAGCGTCATTTTGGTGCACCACGTGAAGTTATAAATTAGGCTGATAACAGTTGTATCTGCACTCCCCAGAAGCAGGGTAAGCAGTTCCTTCAGTACGGATTCTGAATTCTACAAGTTTCTCTGGTATTAAATATACGATAAATATTTATGTATAATCCATTTACCTGTACTCCTTATACATTAAAAACAGACAAAGCAACTCAGTCACTTTAATAACCCTGAGTCACCAGCACTCTCATGTGGTTTATATTCATTTTAAAGACAATATGAAACCTTTAGAACAAGCCTTCCTTCCAACTGTGAGAACAAGCACTGGCAGAGAGGGTAAAATACTTACTTTTCTCAAGTATGCATCTGATAAATACATGATCTTCTGAGGAGCCCCTGCACACTTCACTGGAGTATTTGGAAAAGTGAAGATAGCATTTCCTTCCTTAAAATCTTGTAAAGCTTTCCATGTTTTCTCTACTGTCTGGGCTGAATAATTGGAACCAATTTTAGGGTGATTAAAACCTTCAGGCAAGCCTTTGATCTAGGAAAAGAGAAATTAAGTTTTCAAGTACAGATGGCAAAAGTTTTGTCATCGTTGACAAATATTAAATACAGACTGAGAAATAACTATGTAAGAAGTTTCTATCAAAAAGAAAGCACATACGTACTTGCTAGTTGGTATTTTTAAAAATAGGCCTAGCAATAAAACAGGTATTTCCTTTAGAATTTAGTAGATGATTTAGTAGATGTAACATTTAGTGAAAATACTTTGGTCTGCCACATCTGAGCATAAGTCTTCAGCGCAGACCCAGACCCAAGTTTTTGTAGACTGAAATTCAGAGTAAGCATTTATAAAGTCACTGCCACATCACCACAAGTAAAAATGAAGTAAAAAAAAAGAAAGCATTATTAAAACTTATAAGCCGAATGAAACTTTTCATTAGTCAATTGCAGATACCTGTATTTGCCTAGGGTTATTTTGTTTTAACTAATCTGCAACCAGTAATTATTTCCCTATTACTCCTACTATGACCTGAGTATCTGCCTGTGAGAAAGGAAGTTGTACCCATTTCAAAATAATGGATTGCAGAAATTGTGTGAGAAAATGGAGTCATGTTACGTGGACTGCAATGTGTCTGGGATGTTCCAGTCTGCACAGAAGTACACTGCTGGTGAAGAGAAATCATCCCTCTTTTTCAAGTGTCCACTTTTGTTTTAAAGTTACTATGAGTTTTCATTACAGAGTAACAGTGATTAACTGTATTACATGGCCTCTACCAGTGAACACTGAATTTACTTTTATCAGCTCGTACTGGAGCAATACATATGAAGACTGAGAGGAGGGTCACTGAACGAGCTGCAGCTCCTCATTCCACTGACCTAAGCACCAGAATTTATGTGTGACTGTAGTTAACTGAGACCAGCTCTTGCTTTATATATATATATATATATCTATATATATATATCTATCTTGAAAGCTTTTCAAAGAGATACTTTAGTGTATTTTCAGGTACTACATCATATTCAGGTCAGGGTGAAACCACGAGAGTCAAATTGCTCAGACATTTTGCCTTCATGTTTTCCTCCTCCTACACATCACTGTGGTCATTCTTGCACCAACATTTTCCTCGAGTGCCACTGTGTGAAGTGTACAGGAAACCTTACACAAGGGAAGGGCCCCAGGGCCTATTCAAACACAAGCCTGGTAACTCAGCTGGCTCCTTTTGAAGTGCATCCTTTAAGAAAGGTGAGGGTAGGTCAAATTAATTCTGCAGGACAGATTTTACCGACTGCTGTGTGCTCCTCATTCTCATTACATTAGAGATGCTTCAGACTACAGTCAGCATACCTTATTATCTCATTATTACAGGCTGCCTTAAAGTTCTAGATTTAACTTGCTGCCCCATCTGCTGATATTGCCACAGAGATGCAACAAAGTTGTCACTAAAGACTTTCCCAAGGGTAATTTGGGTTAGGAGTAAAGTCATTAGTCTGTCTTCTAGCTCTTTAATTCATGCAGTGGTTCAATACCTTGCAGTAAAAACAATACTGAAAAGCCATTTACTTTAATGAATGTATGTGATGCTATTAAAACTAGTAAAAATGTGATTACTGTAAAACAAATACCTTTTCATAATGCAGACTAATTCCAAGGGCAATTATCAGGTACTTGTAAGATACCTGTTGTGTAAGGAAACAAAAGTATTTTAGACATAGAAACCAAAGCATCACCTCAAAGTAAGTTTCAGTTATCTGACAGCAACAGAGTCACAAGGGAAGGAGATATAGGGAGCATCAGTAACATAAGTTAAGCTCTAAGAATTCTAGTTAAAATGCTAATTGCATTATGAGTTACACACACAACCTTTGCTATACACAGACCCAGGTATCTGGAGCAAAATACTCTCCCTTTTCTGTTCAGTTCACTATAAACAGGGCAAAGGCTTATGTTAATTGCATTTTAAGTTGATGTTATTCTACCTTAGTTATCTACCACAATTTTTATTAGAAAAATATTTCAGGATCAAGTATTTCTCATAAGACTAAGTCTTATTTCCTGGCCTCCTAGATGCTGGAGGTCTTGCTCAATTAGCAGTTCTAAGGGGATCTGCAGGAAGGAGACAGACTACTCATGACATAAAATAAAATACTTCTTGTTCCTTTTTTTTTCCATTACCTTGACATCATTCTCCAGCCAGACACAGTTCTTATCTGGATCCAATGCTGTAACTTGAGATTTGATCCACTCAACACCTTTAGGCATTACACTTCCCATTGGACGTGCAGAAGCTGCCAGCTGCTTTGCACCACCACCAACCAGGGTCCACAGTGGCTGATAGTAATGAGTCTGGAATAAAAAGTTCAAATGGACATTTCAAAACTGTTTAAAGGGACTTAAAGATGAAGGCACATCACTCCAAATGGGAGCAATGTACTCTTAACATTGTATTATTCTTAACAAAAGAAGCTGTATAAATAACCAAGGTTTTTCCGTGACAAAGCTGCAGGGATGCAAGAATCTCACAGAGAAGCAAACGCCATGCAAAACTTTTTGAAAGATGGTTAGTTGGCTTACTTTGCACAGTTAAAAACATGTGGGGCTGGAGAGGGATGAGAATAAGACCCATCTGGTCACATGTAAAATGCTTATTCTTTTCAATGCTTTACAGCAGAGGGAGACTCACCTTACTTGGCTCAACCACAGCCACATTTGCTGCCCCCACTTTCCTCTTCATCCGAGCACTCATGGAGATTCCACCAGCACCTCCACCCAACACGAGTACCTCATAATAATCCTTGGCAGCACACCTGGCTGCTGTGTGGAAGCCAAAGGAGCTCATCTTCTGCATTCCTGGTTTCAGCAACCACACACCAGGACGGAGACAGAAGCAGGAGGACACTGCTCCGATTGCTGACATCCTTCATTAAGTAGGAAGCTAGGAGATAAGGAAAGGCACCAGTAACAATTACAGGAGGCAGAATTCCTATTTATTTAAATGCCTGGGTTAGTCTTCAAGGCAAAAATTATAATACTAAATTCCTGGAGTTATCAGGCAAGAATTACAGCTTTTTCACTTATTTTTATGGTACTTACAGACCAGAGTTTCAAAATTACACCAGAAACCTCAAATATTTTCAAGAAAATCTTCCAATGTCAGCTTCAAAAATTCTCCACTACACTAGATGTAGTTGAGCAACTCATTCTGCACCTTTCTGTGCTATCTTGACATCCCTCATGTCTGTGTACCCTGAATTCTTTATAATGCCCCGTTATTAATCCTTACAGTTACAATTTGGGACAGAGAGAAAGATCTGAGGCATCCAATGTAAAACAAATGTTAAAAATGTTGTTTTACAGAAGGTTTCCAAGACACAGACATTTTCTTCTCATCCCCTCCCCATTCAGAACAAAACACCCAACTTCAGGATAAGGCAGTTTCACTTTAGAAGGCTGTTTATCATCTGTGCAGGCAGCTATTTAAAAATGTGGACCTTCATTCACAAATCTCTTTTCCCTTTCACTCTAAGGCTATTTGTTGGCATGTTCTTAGAAAAAGTCTGTTTAATACTGAAGAAAATACACTTTAAAAAAATCATAGGTAAGACTGAGCAGGAGAGCTCGGTACCTCGGTATCTCAGCTAGAGGCTCGAACAAACACTGAACCGAAGCCCGGCAGAGGCACTCGGGAGAGCCGCAGTTTCTTCCTCTCCGGGCCACCTGCCATATGCTCAGCTCTGCCGACTGCCCCCTTCATCGAACCAGTTTATTGACGGAAGTTGGAATAAATGAAGTTAGAAAAGTCCTACTGGCAAGACGTACAGATCGTTGCAGCTATTCTTTAAACAGCTGGCCACGGATCAACAGTTTAAGGACTGCACCCATGCACGTGTGCGAGCTCGGCGGGCAGCGCCCAGCCGGCTCCAGAGCCCCTCAGCGCAGCTCCCAGCAGCCGCACGGGACCGGAGGCGGCTGCGGCACCGCTGCTCCGCGCCCCCCGAGGCCCGGGGACCCGGCCCTGCAGGGGAAGCAGGGCCACGACCCCGGGGCTGGGCCCCGACCCCGACCCCGGCCGCGCTCGGTGAGGCCGCTGCGGCCCGNGTGCGCAGCCGGCGGTGATCGCGGAGCCCCCGCCAGGGGCCGAGCCGGGCGCTCCGCTCCGGGCCGGTACCGATCGCACCTACAGCTCCAGACCCCGTGCCTCCCGAAGTTTTGAAACTCCGGTCCTAAAGCTGGCCCTCTGCCAATCTCTGATCAAACCCAGCTGCGCGTTCGGCTGGAGGCAGCCTGGAGTCCCACCCAGACAGGCTCAGCAGAGTCACCCACATCGGGCTGACACACCAGAATCACCACTACAGTACCTGTGATGGAGTGACCACTGGTACTTCAATATCTGAACTTTCTCAGGTTACCTCTAAGCACCAGCCCTAAACCATCATCTAGTGGCCCTTTTCTATAGACAGAAAAACAGCAAAATAATTAAGCTTAATAAAATAACACCAAAACACTTACTAGATCAATAACTAATAATAAATGAGCTCTGATGGAGTGTATTCCTCAGTGATAGGCAAAGGCTCTTTTTTCAAAGCTGCTGAACACCCACAGTTCCTGGTTTTACTGGACAGAAAATGTACTGAAAGAAGACACAATCAGTATCTTTAACAGTGTGACACAGATATTAGACAACTTTGTTAATACAAGAAACCTCTCTAAAGAGAAAAAAGGCCCAGAGGTTATAGTTGCATCCTTTAAAATACCCAAACTGCCCATTTTTATAATGAATTTCTCAACTTCCTGTTTCCAGCTCCTTTGGTATAATCAGAGTGCAGCCTTTTTTCCACATCTTTTGTTCTAAGAGGTTGATCCTCATCTCTGTTCATGAGAAAATTGTTGGGCTGTTTTTTAAACATGTATTTTTAGGATTGTCTTTAAATATTGCAGTATTTACTTTATGCTCCCATGCGTATTTCCCCGCAGACTGCTTACAGAGATAGCCTGCAATCTGAATTAAAAAAATTACTCAAAATGAATTCTATAATTCAGAAGCATCTCACAAATCAAACATGAATAAACTCCTCACCTCCACAGAGGCCTCCAGCAGCTGCAGGGAGCGCTGCCTAAACCTTTCCAAAGTCCAGGCAGGATGAGAGGGTGGGAGCTGCAGTGTGAGGGCTGGGCACACACTGCCTAACCCTAACCCTACACTACCACATTTATCTACTCAATAAGTAACTTTTTATAAAATTAAGCAAGACTAAGTGTACACAGCAACAGAATTGCTCGCTCTAGCTGTGCATGTTGATGCAAGCACCACATTTTTAGATGTCAGTATTGTTAAACTCATCCAATGCAGCTTTTTTAGGCATTAAGACTTACAAGAGTATTTGGTAGAACATCCTATGGAGATAATGAATTGTAGCTTCCACTGAAGTAATTTAAGAACACATTAATAGAAGTTATGTAAACCGAACAAACTTAATCCTATATATTTTTATTAGTTTTTCCCCCTTTATTACAGAAAAGTCATTTAGTAAAATTAGGTCCTTATTCATAGAAAACCCAGATCTTACCATACTTTTATAGGAAAAGTTAATCAATTACATTTTTCTGTATGTGTATTCTGTATGTGTACGTGATTCCTCAGGCAAGCACTGTCAGCTTTTATTCCTTTGATTGGAAATTATTCCAAATGCTGAAATGTACCAAATTTCAAAAGCATCAATTTCTATAAATTTCTTAGAATTCTCTAGTTTTAGTTAAAATAACCATGATTTTTTGAAACAAAACAAAACAAAACCCCACAAAACCCCAGTTCTTTGGAAAAAACCACACAGTTCTTGACCAAGAGAGAGAATATGACTTGACACAGTAAACTGGATTCTAGATGAGGGCATACAAATCAAGAAATATCAAAGGAATTCAATCCTGATTTGGATACTGAGGCATCTAGTTTCATGTTATAGTTTAATGAGAACAGTTTTAATTCCCAGAATCTGATTGTGAAATTACATTACAAAATAAAATACTTAGACAACATTTAGTTATGTACATTCTGCTCCAAAAAATGGACTGTGGAAATTCTTTACATTTCTCTTAGAAATACATACAAACCACAGCAGAGGCCAACAGTCCACTGGCAATTAATAGACATGAGTCAACTTTAGGGAAAAATACCTGTGGAAAGTTTTGATCTAATACTACTTCAGTAACAGAATTTCAGTGTGTGTTCAGACTACTTTAAAGTACTTTGTTCTTCTTGCCCCAAAATATTATCCCAGTTTACCTTGCATGATGGCTGGGTACTTGTGAGAGTACATTTTTCACAGAAAAAGATGACAAATATTAAGAACAGGACATTAGGAGTTCAGAGAATTACCATACAGAAAGTCCAGGCAGGTGTACACTGTGTGAGTCATCTAAAACAGAAGAAAAAGTAAAATTGACTGTGCCCCTGTGATACTTTCCTATACATATTTTATGGAAAACTTTACAAAACTTCCCCTTTATCTTACTCCAAAACACACCATTTACATTATTACTTAAAAAGAAACACTGATTTAAAATAACTAGTTTGTTAGACTGCAGGAAAAAATAATTTAAAGCTCTTTTACCAGTCTAGACAACTTGTACATTCATTTGAATGGGAGCTCACACCAAGTGCTGCAAGATAGGAATTACATTCAGAGAAATCGATATCAACCTCCATTCCAAATTTATCATCAGTACACACTAATGATCATCAATTTGGGAGAGGACAGTGTAACAAAAATTCTCTTACATAGCCCCGAAGTGCAAATGATTCATTTGTTAAGGAAAAGACATTAAATGCAGTAGTTTTCTTACAGGTAGCTGAATTTCACATGAAGTGGAAATTTTTTTAGTTTTGGTTATGTTTTATTTTGTCACACAAGATGAAGAACTACAACTTCTAATCCCACAAAAATATGCTTAGACCACACAAGTCTTCCTAATAAACCATTACAGAAGCAACAGTTTCCTGGTTTGACTCAAATGCTTGTGGAAGCACAAATTCATTAATATTTGCATTGTGCACACATCGATTTTGACAATCTTTAGTGTTCTGCTTCCCCCCTGCCAATCATTTCAGCTGGGACCTTACTCAGAAGTTACTTTAAAGCTGTTCTTAAGTTACTTGATGACAAAAAAAAAATAAGATTGCTGCAATGAAGTGAACTTTTAGGCAAATACACTGGTATTTTCTTCAGTTCTTTAGGGATGAATCAAGCTAAGGCTGTACAAGAAATCAGTATTTATGATCAAAGACAGATCCCAACTGCCTGAAACAAAGTAGTTTCAGTGAAAATGCAGCCACTGAAGTCTGGTGATGAGAACTGAACTTCAAGAAGTATTCTGCATTTTGTCTGAAAAACATGTGCCAGTCATCCAATATCTCTCAGAATTCTAAACACCAAAAGAACAGATGAAAACAAAAATGGATAGGTACTTAAAACTATGATGCCTAGCTCTCCTATATACATATATATATATAAAAATTAACTTACATTATAATAATATCAAACTGCATAGCATTACAAAAGAAGGCAACTTGAATGGCTGAAATGAAAAACTGTGAACATTACCAACTCTATTATTACCATTCTGGAATTTATAATACCATAGAGTAGACTGTTGCTAGCAACAGCTATAGCCCAATTTAAGCAAAGTCTGCCTTAATTCCAGTGAATGCAGAAATCATTAATTCAGACAAGTTGTTGCATGCTCTGCTTTCAGGTCCTCTTTGCAGGTTTTGCTGTTAACTGTTTCTCTCTTTCAAGTTCCTTCTCACGTTGCTGCTCTCGTTCCAATTCTTCCTTCTGCCTCTTTTGTTGCAGCTTAAGTGCTCTTTTCTAAACAGAAAAGACAAGAAAATAATTTTAAGTTTTATAGATACATTTAAGTTGGAGCAACAAACAAAATCCCTCCCATTCTCCCTCTCTCCTAAACACCCTCCTTATGACTGAATGTAGCATAAACTGTTCATTTGTGCTTCATCCCTCCCACTTTCAGCTTACTGCTCAGAAATGGCAAGTTTGTGATCTGCACTGGGAAAACACAACCTGGAGTCCCTTCAGGATCACCAAAAGTCATCCTTTGTGTATACCTGACAAGGTTCTTACCATGCAATTTACTGCCTCCAAGAAAACATTCTCTTGTTGAACACACTGAAGGACTAACCTTGCCAGAATGTAACCAGAGACTGTGGATACAGCATGAAGCCACTGAACTTGTGCCACTGCTAATGCTAATTAAATAGAAGGAGAAATTCTTACATTTGTGACAATCTAGTTTCCATTGAAAAGAAACTGAAACAACAAAGAGAACTACTTGGAATGGAGTGGATTAAGCAACAGAACAAGGCATGATCCTTACACCATCTAAGCATGAAGATGACACTGAAAATTAGGAGAAGTTCAGATGTGTAAGTTGCTTGAGCACCATTAGGAGCAAGTGGAAGTTTAAAAACATATATGGCTTGGAGCTACTGAAAATATCCTTTTAAGATAAAATTCTATTTTAATCAGAATTTTCAGTGTGCATCCAAAATAAAAGTTGGAAGTCAATAACAAATAAGTAAATATCTGTATTGGAAAGTAAAAATATTTATCCCACTTACTTTTAACTTTGATGTCTTCTCGTGCAGCATCATCATTTCATTTCTAATATTCACTAACTTGGTGTGATAGTGTTTAGCTTCTGAAAACTTAAAAACCATAACTGTTAAACCAGTGACTGTTAAGTTAGAATAGTTGTTTTATAAAGCTACACAGCAAAACAGCAATCAAAAACATAGTGATTACCAGAACAGTTTGATAATGGAACAAACATGTTCAAGTTTATACATAAAATTTACAGATTACATATATTAATACAGAAAACTACTACATCTCAACAGTTACACCCAGTAATCTGAGTCAAGATTCATGAAACAGAACAAAAATATTACCACTTTATGCACCATATAAGAGTGTTTCATGCACCCTTCCTGCTAGTCTGGGGAGGTGCACAGAGCCCATGCTGGAGCCTCAATCCTACTGAAAAAACATGTACATTTGCTCTGGCTACTGGCTTTGAACAGCCAGTCTCACTAATGCTGCCTGAGCCAGCACTCTGTCCCACTGCCCTTCCTATTTAAGGGAAATATGCTGGTTCCCACCCTCTCCAGCAGCTTGTCCCTATTATCTCAACTGGTTTTCTTTCTGTAGGTGATTAACAACAAGGAAAACAAGCTGCTACTAATGCTTCAGCAAGAAAATCTATGCTAATCTAGAATTTAAAAGGTATTACTGGTACTTACCAAAGCATTAATATCAAGAATGGAGTTACACTCTTTGAATTTTGAAATTTCTTGTTCTAATGTTTCTAGCAATACCACTTGGTTCTGTCTAAAACAAAAAAAGATGCATAAACCCAAAGTAAAGCACCACTTATGTTTTTCAACCAGTCCTTTAAATAGACTTTTAATCAAAACAGTATCAATACACACTTCCCAATACCAGACGCCTCTTATGCATTGCTAGGTGATTTCAATAAAAACATGAATTAATTATTTTAGAAAAATCCAAGCTGCTATTTGTTGCACAAATTCAGCTGGCATCATACAGCATGACTATCCCAAAACCCTGAAGAGGCACTCTCCAGGCTGCAGTGGTCGAATGAAAGAAAGAACAATTAGCTCTTGACTTTCTACTTGGGTGCCTCTGCGTCATGAAGCAAGACTAAGTTATTTCTGCACAGAACTTGTGTGGATTCCTGGTGATTATTAAGCATCTCCATCCCACACAAATCAGCTCAAGTCTTTCCAGATAAAGGCTGTCCTTGGCAGCAGCATAACCACATCATGTGTAGTGAAACCCAAACCAGGGTGCCCTGCAAAACGTGAGATGGATCCGTGCAAAGCTCTTTCCAGCACCTCTGTATCCATGGCAGATCTGGTCTGCATTTGAAATCAACTACTCTCAGTTATCAGTGAGGTATCAGTGTACAAAGAACTCTTATCTGTTTAGCCCCTTGCATTTTTCAAGTGTTTTGCAATACAGTTTAGAGACTGAACAACAAACAATACATCTCATTACAAGCTGCCCTGAATACAAACTGCATGTCTCCAAGCAAAATAAATCCAGCTTTTAGCACACTTTTCCGCTGCAGGAGTGAATAAGCATTTAAGAAATCTACATGTCTTCTGCTCTGCCTGGCTTAGGAGATTTTGGTCTTCTAGTGTTACACATTCTTCAGCCAAAGTGCTCACAGGCTATATTGCAGCTTATACACCCCCTGGTACTCCCACAGATCACTGAATTATTCAGGCTGCTCTAGTCAGGATACAGAAATGCTGATAAACTATATTCCAGTGAAGGGGAGCTGGCACATTATACTCAAAAAAGCAGCAAACAAAGTATGCACGTATATGAAGTTGGTTTCAAAAATCTGCTTACGTAAGTTCCTGCAGTGCTGATTTCGATCGCTGGAGATCAGGCAGATAGTGGGAAATCAACCCTTCAGTCAGCTGCTCCACAGCTCTCTCATCTATTAAAGGCAGATCTTCTACGACTCCTTCATCTGGAGACGCATCACTGGGACCTACGCCAAGGAACAGCAAGGCTGAATGTGGCAGGTCAGCACACACTTCGAGTTTCACTTAGAGGGACTGTATTTTCCTTTTCAAAAATTAAAAGCACTAAAACACTGACGTTAAAATTCTCTGCACTTTTTCAACTAAACTGGGCTTTCGTTTTCCTCCTCTTCTTTATTCCTCCCTTATTCCCATGCCTATATCACAAGCTTCTTGGTAAACCCTTTTATGTGAACGTTAGCAGAATAGAAAGAGGGAAATATGATTGTTCCACAGACATCTTACAAAAAAAAAAAAAAAAAAGAAATTACGAGTGCTCCAGTCTACTGAAGAAAAAAAAATGGGCAACATCAGTGTTCTGACTATGTATCAAGAGTACCTAAACATTAACAGCCCCCAACCTTTGCTTTCAAAGTCTGAGAACAAACGAGGCTATGAAAGGTCTTCGCCTGTCACTCAAAACACAGCAAGGGCTCATCGAAACACCACATGCTGAACTCCAAGAGTTTGCAGGATTAGGTTCACAGCTATTTTAAGTTTCGTATGGGCACGCTATGATTATTTTTTGTCTGCAGTGCTCGTGGAAGACAAACCCCTTAAACCCCACAGGCACGGGGGAGAGCGCTGCCGGCAGNGACGCGCGCGCGCCGCTGGTGACGGCAGAGACGCTGTGGCGGCCCTGGCGGCGGAGCCGCGGCGCTCCTTCCCGCCGCTCCTTCCCGCCGCTCCCCTCCGCTCCCCGCGGCTGCCTGACCCGCCCGAGGCTGCCGGAGGGCCCCTGCCCCGGGAGCAGCCGCTGGAGCCGGGGCCGAGCCGCGGTGTGTGCGGTTCCAGCCCCGCGGAGACCCCGCCGTGGCGCAGCGGCCTGGCAATGGCACCGGCCCGGCCTGCCGGGGGGAGCGGCTGCCGGGCCCGAGCAGCGCAGCCCCGGGAGCTCTGCTGGCGCGGCAGAAAGCGACCAAAATCACTGCAGGTGCCCTTTCGCAGGGACAGCTTTGCTCTTGTATTTTATAGATTTGTATTCTCCCGAAACCGTGCCGACTATAGACTGCTTGTAGCTGTTGTTTCTTAGGAAATGAATAAGTAGCTTTTGTGGATGGGTCTGTCCCTGCATCTCCCCCAACAGTCTGCAAGAGCAATAACTTCACACAGAATCACAGAACAGTCTGAGNTACCCAGCGAGCGCCCGGGGTCGCCCGCGGCCGCCGCCGCCTCCTTCCCCTCCGGCCGCTCCGCGCCGCTCATCGCTGCCGCTCCCGGCGCCCTCCGGCAGGGCAGG
>VWZW01002154.1:2119930-2158913 GCA_013397115.1 Edolisoma coerulescens
CATCAAGTCCCTGCTAGGGAGGAGCGAGGACCCCCTGTTCCTGAACGACTCCAGTGCCTTTGACTTCTCGGACGAGGTTGGGGACGAGGACTTCCCCCGGTTTAACAAGCTGCGAGTGGTGGTGGCGGACGACGGCTCGGAGGCGGCCCCGGACACGCCGGTGAACGGGGCGTCCCCGGGGCTGCCGTCCGACGACGAGTCCCTGCTGGAGCGGGACATCGCCCTGCGCAGCGCCCGGGCCGGCCGGCCGGACCCCTGCAGCGGCTGCAGCAGCCGGCGGGAGCGCTCCAAGCAGAGGAAGGTGAAGAAGCGGCTGACGCTCGCTGCCCTCCTCTACCTCCTCTTCATGACGGGGGAGCTCATAGGTGAGTCGGGGGCCTTCCGTGCCGTCCCTCCGGCACGGTGCCTCACAGCTTGTCACCCTGCTCCGGCCTTGGCTTTGAGTGTTTGCTGAGAGAAACCATCAGTCCTTTAGAGACACCAGAGAGATGAGCTGCACGTGCAGAGAGTGAGAGGGAATAAAGTCCACCTGTATTTTCCATGAAAGAATTTGCGACTTCTCTTACCTGAATCTCTTATCAATCCCCCAAAATGGCATTAAATATGCATATTTTTCTTTGTCTAATGGCTTTTTATTTGTCCTTGTAAGTTTTTAAGGTGTTTTTAACAAAGGAAGAGTGGCATGAACAATTTCAATGGCAGTATTGTTTAATCGCTGCCATAAAATCTTGCTGTATTTGCAACAAGAGAAGAAGAGGGAAATACAGTTTCAAATGTGACATTTACCATATTAACGAAGCTAATACGGGGGGGTATTTGTCCTTATTCACCAGATACAGCAATACACACTGTTACTTAGAACTGAAAAGACAAGTCCTGAGCTATCAACAGCAATCCAGTGGTCACTCTCTTGAGAACTTCTTGATGTCCCCCTGTGCTCTGGACTAGCACGTGCTCCATCCAGACATGAATCATATGAGCACAGTCAACTAAAGTGATATTTTAACACTTCTTGCTACAACGTGTAAGAATACCAAGTAGTTGCATTAAATTATTTGTAGTTTTTGTTAGTATTTGCAGAACTATAGTGGGGTTTTACCCGAAAATGAGTTCCAATATAAGCATCTGATTATTGGTCAGAAGAATGAACCTATTGTTCAAGTTCAGCTTTTATTGCTCCCTCCTAACGACTGTGCTGTGCAGGATGAGGAGACCTGTGCATTATACACCAGTCTGTACTGAACAACTGTGCTTTATCTAATAGGCTACAGCAGCACAGACTTGAAATAAAACGTGACTGTCCCTGAGATGCATAGGTGAGCTGTTAAATGTTATGCCTTTGCCACTGTCTAATCATTTTTACGAAGTTCAGTATTTATCTTTTAATCTCTTGTTCATTTCCTGTGTCCTGTTACTATCTGTTCTTTGGATACATCCATGCCATGCAGTGCAAGTGTCTGCTGGGTGTGACTCAGCCTCCTGAAAAATGCTTAAATGCTCTCATCCACTGTCCCCTGATTTGGAGTTGTGGGGAGCACTACACAGTGCCAGTACACTGATGTGTACGTTGAGCCAGGTCTCTCCATTGCAATTAATTGCTTTTAAATTTCTTTAATTTCGACATTCAAGTCTGAATCAGGGCTAATCAGAAGAATTACTTGCTATAATTCAAACACCAAAACAATCAAATCATAAAAACTTTCTGGAAGTGAAGAACAGTAGCATGGGACCTACATCCTCCTCCTGACTTCTGCAAATTAAGTCAATTGAGTGCTCGTATGAAGTGAGCTTGAGCTCATGCTCTTGGATGCTTTTGCTAGGACAGCTGTGAATTGTGTCTTTAAGAGAAATTTGTGCAAGATGGATAGGAAACAAAATGATTGCTAGAGAAAAAATAATGCAGTTTGTCCCACAGATGTAGGGGAAAAAAGCCCTAGAATAAATGTTCAATCTGTCAGAGAGAGAACAGAATATTGACCGTGTCTGCACCAGTTTTATTTGGGGGCTTATTTCAGGAACACAGGTTAATGGAAAAAAGTGGGTTTGCCCTTCAGCATGTCTCAGTGTGTGGCTGGTCATTAATAACACTGCCACAGTACATTATTATGGCTAAGGCACTACGTGTCAAACCTGTTGTGGGGATTTGGCTGAATGCCTCCATTTCCCCCTGGCTCCATGTTTTTTCTCTGGCTGAGATTTTGGTTCAGCATGAACTCAAGTAAATTTGATTAGCAATAGTGTTGTATTTTAGGCTTAGACATCCTTTAACATGAGAGTGATGTTAGTTGACTGTATTCGTATCAGAGTTCTGTTGTACACTGAATTTAGTTCATCTGAAGGGCCTCCTACAGAATAATGTCCGAGCTGTTGGCAGGTTGATGCTCAAGTCCCTGGGAGTGTTTCTATTGGGGCTTTGGATCTGATTCATGTTGTTGTAGACCTCTCCATAGCTAGTGCAGGGAGAGCTCTAGAAATAATAGATGTTGAGAATAAAAATACTCTCTCATCACTGTCACATCATCTGTTGTTCTTCCCGTACAGTGAGGACTTGTGCAGGCTGGATTTGTCTGTACAGAGTGTTAGTGCTGTACCGTGGGCTCGTCCTCCTCAGGTCTGGGTGTGCTGTTTGCAGCCATCATTTTGTTCTTTGGGCACAGAATCAGAGAGCACCGAGGGCCAGAACCATAAAATATTCAGGCATCCATCTTCCACAGAGAATAAATAGAGGGATTGGATATCTCTGTACTTCTGTGGATCTTGACCTGAATGACTTGTCATAGGGCAAGTAATCACCAGCAGAAGAGTAATTAGAGATATAGCCCCCAAGTCCTGGGTCTGTGCCCCACCTGCTTAATTTATTTCACTCCAGCCCTGTACTGTGTTCTCTTTGGTTGGCTTCAAATTTCCAAACTTTATGAATTGATCTGAAGCTCAGGTATTTGGGAAACTCTGATCGTATAGGACATTTTAACTGACTTCCTTCTCTGATCTTTGACAGATTTGAGTTTCTGAGAAAAAGGCAGAAGACTCTATCAGACAATTTTTTCAGTAAAAATCTTTCTGCTGTCTGTTACCAATGTCAAGATGAAGGAAATCTTGTTTCAGCAGGTTTTTTTGGGAAATCTTGATTGGCATATTTTTTCCAAACTCATTACCCCAGCCCATCTCAGTGTTTGCTGTTTAATTTGATGAACAGCCAGATAACAATTTACACTTTGGGGAAACCATTGTGCATCAAGAAATGAAAAACATTCTGCAAGTCCTAGTTAGCTTTTCTGACAGCATTTTGATGTTTTCAGCTATGTTTAGAGATTTCTAATTGATCATCCATGAGGAGAACTGCTGTCCTTCATGGGTCACTGAAAACAGTGGTGAGCCATCAAGCTGTCTATTTGTAAAGGTTATAGATGCCTTTTTTTCCAAGTTGCCCACTGTATTTAAACATCCCCTAGGCAGTACCTCTAACCACACAATGAACCGATACCTTTAGAAACAGAGAACCTTTGACTTCAGAATTTCATAAATGGCAATTATGTTTTCTTAATCCACATGCTGCTTTAGGTTTAGCTTCAGTACCTGAATTCCTTCCTTATAATTTAATTTTGGAAGTCTTTAAAAGTGAGAGGCTAGCTGAAATGGAACTGACTCTTCTTGGACTGAAGTGATTCTCAAAATTTATACATATGAATCAACATATATACTGTAAATAATGATATGTGTAAACTGCTGAACTAAATGTCCTGAGATGTAAATTACTGTTTCTTCTCTGTTGACTATAAAAGAGGCCGAGTTGCACTTTGAAAAGTGATTTTTTTTAAATTATGGGAGAACACAAATTGATTCAGAAAGGAAAGGCGTAACTCATTTTACTTAAAAAGCTGCTGAATTGCTAAATCTTAAAAACTCATTGTTTTTGAGCTGCGATGGCCATTTGGAGAATTTCAGCCTCTGAAGAATTTGACATAGAAAGTTCTGAACAACTGAAGAAAGGGGCTGGAGGAAAGGAGCTGTTTGAAATGTAGTGCACTTGGTAGTCACCCACAGCACAGACGGTGCTGCAGTAGCAGCTGTGCTCCGTGTTCGGCTGGGGAGGAGAGAGTAGCTCTGTCTGCAGGTGTGTACAAAAGAACACCCACAGCCTCACACACACAGGTTTTATGACTAGCCTTAAAAGCAATCAGCCAGTTGTGAATTCCCCTTTGCTGTTTCTTCTGGTCAGTCTCTTCACTAAGACAATTTTAATTGTATACGAAGATTTCTTTATCTGAAATGTGAGTTGGAGCCTGAAGGCTGCCAAATGGCACACCAGCTGCACGCTTTGCTCCGTACAACTTACGGGCTGCACGACAATCTCAAGGTAAAAAGAGAAACCAAATCATAGCTGAGCTGGCACTGAAGATGTCATCTTTTCTGAGATAATGGGCTTACCTTCAAGCATATGGAAGACAACACAACCTGTCCTTGATTCCCCTTTGTATAAGAGATACTTAAGCGAGAGGTACATTGTTTAAATCTCTCACCCATCCAATAGCAGCACTAGCAATTGAATTGGAACAAAGATATTCACCTTTGATCTCAGGTTATTTGTCTTAATGCAGCTCATAATTACAAGAAAAAATTATGGTAATAAATAACAAAGAAAAATGCTGTACAAGTGAAAGTCATTGTCTGCAATAGAGCGTACATGCTCCTGCCAGGACAGGGAATAATTAAGGTTAAAAGATAACGTAATAAAAATAAAAAGGGGACAGGGTAAATTTCCTGGTCATTGAATCTTTGGACTTCTGTTCCTGTTCTGTAATGACAGAATGTTTAACAGATGTAGTTTAATAAAAGAATTGGTTGATTAAACACGTGTGCAGTAATATGTAGAGAAAAGGTACAAAACTGTTTTGGACCTGATCTTGCAAACATTGTGATGCAAGTAGTCTCTGTTAGAATTACAGGAGTGGATCCTTTCTATGTTACTCTTAATAGAAAGCACACTTGACTGCACTTCTAACTACTGTAGCTTTAAATTACAGCAAGGCATTTTGCTTGTAATGGCAAAACCCCTCCATGTTTAGTGAGTACGAGAAGGGCTCTCAGGTAGTTACTGCACTATTCTGAAAAGAAAGAACTGTAAGCTATGGAAGAAGATATTACATAAAATAATTAAAAATGTCATGTGTCCTGACCTTTCCAATTATGTTTTCAGGTGGCTATGTTGCTAACAGTCTAGCAATTATGACAGATGCACTTCACATGCTGACTGACCTTAGTGGTATTATTTTGACCCTCCTCGCTCTCTGGCTGTCTGCAAAATCTCCGACAAAGAGGTTCACTTTTGGATTCCATCGCTTAGGTATGTAGCCATCAGATTTTGCTGTTAAAGAGTGTTTTAAGCAACAACTGTAAAGAGCACCTAATTCTAGAAGAATAAGTAGCTAGAAGGAAAGTAGCAACAAACCTCAGAGTTGCTTTAACTGACTCTTAATGTCCTTTCCGGCCATTGTGGACACACTACTTAGCTTGTATTGCCACAAGGGAATAGACTGAAAAAAAAACCAACTTGGTTAAAAATTTGATGGCAGAATTTCATTCATTGGGAGCAGGACGAGTCTCTCCATCTCTGTCACCCAGGACTTAGCAGAGTCAGAGTTAAATTCTGAATGCTTGATTCATCTTCCATCTTGAAGAGGAGGGCTGGGGAATGGAATTCACGATGACGTTGTTGGTGCAGGAGCTGAGCATGTCAGCTCGTTGTTGTTAACAACAGATTATTGCCAGTACCCAGGATTTACAAAATCTTGTTGACTTCAGCAGAATTGTGATACTGGAAAAAGGTCCTATTCAGTGTGAAAAATTACATTTTAATCCACAACTAAGAAGGTATGTAGAACATATTATTAGAGAGCTCTACCCTGCCAGAAGTTGTATAAATCAGTATTCCTTTTGCATTCCCCAAACTACAGAAAGCTAAGGTCAAAATGTCCCATGGTTTGCAAAATACAGCAATTTTCTTAACCTCTGTCCAGTTTAGGTGTCTGTAAAAAGAAGTATAAACAGAATTATGGACTTACCCTTGGAAGAATATTTTCAGGATTTATTACTTCATGTTTGGAAATGTAAGGATGATAAAGGGTGTTTTCATGTGGTTGCTAACTGGATATAATAATTCATAATATACAGCTGCAGGTCTGTAGACATTTTAGCAAAAGCTTCAAAGTTTCTTTTTCCTTTCTAGTGTCACAGTTTTCTACCTGTTTTCTATAACACTCTATAGCATGCATTTTTCAAGGAATTTCGATCTTGTGTAGTCACTATTTGCAATTCTTATTTTGGCTGCTAGAACAGCAGTAGAATTCAATAACTCCATCACTCCTTGTCATTTGTCATCAGTTAGTCACTAGTGCATGAATGCATAACTCTGTACACTGGCTAAGCTCTTTGGGGCTCTAGCAAGAAAGCATTAGCAATGCCAGCATTTCCCATTACAAACTTTTCTTTCATGAAGTTTTAATTTTGTGATAGGAGCTCCCCTGATACTGAAACCTGACCTTGCAGGCATGCCCCTGACATTTGCTCATGCTCTCCAGAAGGATGTTTGTTAGCATTTATACATACTTTAACCCTATTTCAAAATCATTTGGGTAGTTTATATGTCTTTGTAACTTTTCTAAAGCCAAATGGCACATACATTGAACATGCTATGGCCTAGATTAAAATGGGTGTATGTTAAGAAAAATAAAAGGAACTTACTTAACCATTAAAATCTTACTCAGTCCTGTAAATTTTCACTGACTTTTCAATTAATGTGAAAGAAGAAATCCCTGAGGGTTCCTGCCACCTCATTTTCTATATATTTTTTTCTTTCCATTTTACTGCCAGGAAAAATACTAGTCAGGCTGATCCAGTGGTGGTCCATGGGCCAGATCTGGCCCATAAAATTAGTCTGTACTGCCCTTCTCCCTAGGAACAGCTACAGGGAGCAGCTTCTCAGTTCTGCAACACTTGCCCCTCCTTTTCTGCTCCCAGTGCCAGTAGGTGGTCAAAGACTAGAACAGGTTGTGGAGTGTCCTCAGTTGGAAATACATGAAATTCACCTGGAAGCAGCCCTGAGCCACCTGCTGTAGTGGATCCTCCTTTGAGCAGGACTACACAGTTTCCAGGGGTTCCTTTTTACTTCAACCATCCCGCATGAGTAGCAGGAGTGCAGCTCTCTGGAGGAGGAGGAGGACAGCCTGGGGCTGGGGAGAAGGGTTTCTGTGCTGCAGTAAGGAAGAAGTGAGTAAAGGCCTTGCCAGGGACCCCCAAAATACAGAAGATGGGATGGTTCAAAATTACCTCACACAGTCTTTTTAAAAATCACATTTGTGAAATTTAGTTGCCTGATTTTAGGCACCCAGTCTGAATGCTGTGGCCTGAGGGCCCAGTTTCACACATCAGTGAGTGCTGGCAATGGAACAAAGCCATTTCTGGGGTATATCCTCGTTGTAACACATTTTTCCAAGTAACCTATATGTAAGAAGCTTGTCAGCAAATAATACCCGTTCAACAATAGCTTAAATTTCACAAGAGAGATGTTAAAACATGTCAGGATGTTAAACACAGGGTACAGATTGGGCATCTGTCACAGAAAAAGATGTGGAGCATTTGTTTAAAGCTGGGAATATGTGCAAGAACTGTCTCATCACTGACCTGCTTTGCATTAAGTTTTAAGATAATCCATACATTCAGTAGGCATGAAAACGTTCTAATGAACAATGCTTCTGGTACTCGTTATTTTTGTTTGTAGAATGATGAATTTTCAAACCTGTTCCCATAAACATTGCTTTGTAAAAGCAGCAGACCTGTTAGTTGTCTAGTCAAATTCCAGAAGTTAGCACTAATTTTCATTTATTTGAATTCTCTTTGAATACATAATATATAAGTTCCATCTTCATTTTTATTCCATTTTCAGTGGTGAAAAGGAAGCTGACAGATTCAAGAATGGGTTAGAAAAGTAAAGACAAAATAATGGAAATTGCAGTCATGTCAAAAAAGAATTAAATTCTTGAAGCCAAAAATAGTTCCGTTTCACCACCAAGTGCAGATACCTCCTTTTCAGCAAGACACTGAACAGATTTAAGCATAGATGTGGAACCTGGCACTTTTCCATTGCTGCAGAGACAATGTTAGTAATGACAGAATCAGACAGTCCACTGAGACAGTGCACAGTTCATTTCACAAGAAGTGAAAGATCTCAGCCAACTCTAGAATGCTGACATGACAGTGACTGTGGAAGAAACTGCAAGGAAAACACTGGTTTCCATTGCAGAAAACATGGGTTTAGATTGTAAAAGCACACTGGATTATTTCTCTGGTAAATGCTAATATGCTATGGCTTCACAAGATTTTAAAAAAGCATTCCGGAGAACCTTCTAAGCAATGTATTGTGTATTTTTAAGGCTGTTGCCAGCTCTGTAAAGATCACTTCCATTTGCATGGATATTTCCAGGATTTTCAAGTTGCTCTGAAATCATCTCAGATTATGACAGTTGCCTTTCAGAGCCCTGTTACTGCCTGGCAATGCTGTTCCTCACCCAGCATTGACACACCACCCAGCAGCTGAACGCGTTGGTGTGAGCGTCTTCTCCCGGAACTATGTTAATAATTCAGTGTATGGATCAAGTGATTTTGGTGATATTAAAATGCTGATATAACTGCATGGTTTTTTTCTGTAATACTCAATAATTAAAATTAAAACACTTCTGTGTTAGAAATGACATCTCCAGTAAGCAAAGTTGTACTGCACGCTGACCGATTGAAAGCAGAGGGAGAAGAGAGGCAATTCTCAGATGAGTGTTCTTAGAGCTATGGAATAGCCAAGGGCAGAATTTTGCCCTTACCGGGGAATAAATCAGGGCAGCTTGTGTGGAACTAGGGGGAAGAACAACCATTACAGTTCCAAGTAAATTAATTCCACCTCTGATCTTTGAGTTTGCAGAGGAAGGCTGAGATTCCAGTGATCCATCTGGCAAGTGACAGCAATGAGCATTATGCATAATGATTACAGATTACTCAGGCATGGCTGCAGATTTACATGCAATACAATGGAGTGAGCATTAAGGTTTTCCCAGTGCTTTTTGTAAAGCCCTGTATTAACTTGCTTAAAACTGAGACAATCGTTAACTGGGCTAATGTTTTCTCTGTCAGCTGTGTTGCTTTTATTTTATTAATTTCAGCTGCTGCAGGGCAATAGCTTTCAGAATATGAAGCTAGAGGGTAAAAGTATGTTTATGATAAAAGCAGTCTCGTGGCCCGTATGGAAGTACCTATTTTCTTTATGGTAGGACCTTAAAACTTTTCTTTCTCTTACTGTGGGTAGGCAGGTGATGTTTGAGATCACCTGTCCTCCTCACCCCCGGACAGGGCCTTTGCCTGTGACTTCTCAGGCAAATGTTCTGGGATGTCTGAAGAAGTCAGGATCATCACCTGTGCAGAAGTTTTCAGAGAAAACATAACTTGAGATTTATACTGATGACAGGGACATGTGAAGGAGTAGATTAGAACAAACTCCATTGGTTAATCCTATTTTACAAGTTTTATTTGCCTCCCAACTTGTTAGTTTGTATTAGGTATAATATGCATAAAGTAGTTAAAGAAAGGCCCTGACCACATTCTAATTTGGAAATAGAAATGGATCTGAGACATGTTTTTATAACATTGTTTCCTTTCTGTTTGCAGAAGTACTGTCAGCCATCATTAGTGTGCTGCTGGTCTATATCCTTATGGCATTCCTCTTGTATGAGGCTGTTCAGAGAACCATCCATATGGACTATGAAATAAATGGTGATATCATGCTCATCACAGCAGCCGTCGGTGTTGCAGTTAACTTAATGTAAGATCTCTCTCTCCATTAACACTCATAAATGTATTTCTGAATAAGCTGCTAATTCATTCACGGCCTGTAACTTTCTCTTGGGATACAATTTTGCTGGACCTTCTCATTTTCATAAATAAGACAAGAAATTACACTTTTTCCATTACTTGGTTTTAAATGAAAAACACCAACAAATCCTCCCCACCCAACAAACCCTAAAGCCTATTCCTTGAAGCATTTTTCTTCTTCTGCTTTCAGAATGGGGTTTTTGCTGAATCAATCTGGCCACCTTCACTCCCACTCCCATTCCCACCCTCACTCTCACGTACCTCAGCCAAACTCTCCAAACACAGCCCAGGGCAGCAGCCACGGGCACAGCAGCCTGGCCGTGAGAGCAGCGTTTGTCCACGCCCTGGGGGACCTGGTCCAGAGCATCGGGGTGCTGGTAGCTGCCTACATCATCCGCTTCAAGGTAAGGGGGGGGCCTCTCCTGGAGCCACAGGGGACTCCTTGGCATCTCAACTCCAGTGCTTAAAGTAAAAAGGGGGCTGTTTTTATGAGTTATTAAAAGTATCTGTGATATTTTATGATAAGCTTCATACATTCATGCAAAATAAGCAGAGCTGTTTCTGTTGCTGTTTCTAACTATTCAAACAACAAAAAAAAATATTCATAAAACTTGGAACTAGAAGTAACTGTGTTTTGTGAGTCACATTTTTGTAAGGGAGGTTGTTTGCATACATCCTCTGACATTGTGGAATTTCCCTTGCAGCCAGAATACAAGATTGCTGATCCTATATGTACATATGTATTTTCCATACTGGTGGTTTTTACAACAATTCGAATTCTGTGTGACACAGGAGTTATTATTCTGGAAGGTAAGATCTGTGCCCAGTCTGCAGTACTTTACATGCCAGATACCAGTGAGCATTGGCCCTTTCTTGACATTATGATCACCATCTCTGAGTGGATTGTGCCTGGAGATCTGTCTTGGTGGTTCTTTAGTCTGGTGGTTCTTTATGGCTCCTCTGAATTGCAGCAGTCTTTAGCAGTCTGACTTGGCCAGAACAACACAAGTTCTGTCTCTGCACACTCTTTACCATCAGGAGATGGGGAAGTGACATGTACAGAACTTTCTTGTGTGTCTGCACTGACTCTCAGCTAAATCAAGTGAGCATTTGCCCAGACTGAGTTCTACACTCTCACTTGAATTACTTGTACAGTTCAAGTGAATGTGAGTGCAGGTAAAAGGAGGAAGCAAGCTTAGGTAAATAGCTGGAGACGTGGTTCGTGCCTGTCCTGTCTTCCCCTTTCCCACAAGTGCATTACTTTGTATTACTTCTGTGCATCTTCTGTTCCCATAGGGGAAACTGCAAGGTAAGAGTGGTGTAAAAAGAAGAAAAAAAAAAGGGAAGAAAAAGCTGAACACAGGCTGAAGGATCTTATCTCGTGTGACACAGAGGAAAACATGTCAGCAACATCCTTTGCTTTATCATAGCTTACATGCCAACTCTTACTGCTCAATCCAGTACTATTGCTTTATGAAAGTGAAGATGTTAGGGCTGGGAGAAAAATCCTAGGTTTTAACTGCACATTCCTGACTGTTTCATGTGAATTATCATTGACTTTACTTTTATTACGTTACGAGGTTAAATCAGAAACTTCAGAATCTTCAGTCAAGTGCTTTTGCTGTCACATAAGATTAAAAAATAAAATTCAACCAAGTGGAAGTTCACTGAGAAGGCAAAAATGATGAAATTGCTGAAGAACCCTCAATTAGCTCCAAGGCAATAGATTTAGCTGAAGAAAACAGATAAGACAAACTAAAGAAGTATCAGATTCCAGATGTTTTGAGTTGTAGCTGTTTGCATAGGTATCCCAGTTGTCATAAAAATCTCCAGATTAATGATGTTATTAAAAGTGATGATGCATGGGCTTTGTGCATGCTAGGGAATTTTTCCCACTCAAATTCAGGATCTCCCGAGAATGGACTTGAGTTTATACTGGAAACTGCTGCTGCAACATCAAGGCCCTTGAAGTTGTATCAACTTTTGGTATTAAGTTTCCTCATTATACTAAGAATGCTAAATTAAAAAATTAAATAGCTATCCAACACAAGCAATGAGAGATTCTAGCTTTTAATACAGTTTTATAAGGCAGAATGGAAGCCCATCACAAGTACCATGTAGATACAAGAATTTAAGCAAATTTTTCCTGGGAAAAAGAAAGCTGTACAAATACCAGACAGTTAGGTAGTTATTTATCAGCTAATAATTTTTGATGGTCTCCACTAGAAGGAAAATTTTGTTTCATATGAGACAATCCTAGACACTGAACTTTAAAAAGAGGTAGTACTGGAACTAACATAGTTTAAGAGCCAGTAAGGCACCAGGTTCAGAGAAGTCATGCAAAAAGTCTGAAGAAATTTGAGAAGCACGTGGCTGAACTCCTCATAGTATATATAAAGAATCTCCACAAAACTAGAAAATAAGCAATAAAAGCTACTATAGAATCAAAACTACTCAGAAAGAGTTTATTCAGTACTTGTATTAGTTTTTGAGCCATGTTGATGAGTCTCAAATTTCAGTTCTGCCCTTTGTACAGATAAGGGTGGTGGTGGTAAGTCACAGAGGTGCTGCTGAAAATACCAAAAGGACTTGATCTGTGATTTGCAGAGATGACACACTGTAAGGCACAGTCCTCTGTGGTGAGCACTGCACATGGATTACTGTAGCTGTGAACGTGATACCAGCTACCTGAAGAGAAGTTGCAGGAGACAGGCCCCCTAGCATTTTATTTTTTAACAGATTTTGACCTTAGAGTCTGGCCTAAGCAGTTACTAGGGGTTAGAAGCTGCAGTGAAGTTGTCAACAAAAGTACATCATTGCAAAGGATCTAACATTGGCTGTTGCCAGAGTGTGGATTCTGGACAGGACAGATTCCAGTGGAGACAGCACTGCAATTCCTGTACAACTTCTGTATCCAGGAGTGGGACTTAACAGCCCCATTTCCATATTATTTTCTGTTGATAACATGGAACTTACTAATCACTTCCAACAGCACAAATTCTAATTTTTTTTTGACATTAGACCTGTCATGACATTTTAAAGGCTACTGAGACTTTGCAGAAGACAGAATTAATTTTGTCTCATGGTTGGTGTCACAGGAGTTCCAAGGCACTTAAACGTGGATCGCATCAAGGAAGACTTGATGAAAATTGAAGATGTTTATTCTATAGAAGATTTAAATGTTTGGTCTCTCACTGCAGGAAAAACAACTGCCATAGTCCACTTGCAACTAGGTAAGCTGCTGGATAGCATAATTCTAAATTAAATCCAAGTGTAGGAAAAACCCCACCACTTCCTCTTCCTATTGTTATTTAAGTTGAACCAAGAAATATCATTCTGGGGGAAGAAAATCTACTAGCTCTGGTTTTGTACTGCAAGGAATAGAATACCTTGGCCCAGAAACACATGGTGTAAATGAAAATTGTGCAAATAAAATAGATTCATACCAAAATATCCAATGCAGATTCTTTGGGTAGGGAAAAAAAAACCCCACAAAATTTCTCCTCAGAAATTTTCTTGCATGTTTAGGGAAAGAAAGGGTGAAGTTCTAATGTGGATCAATCTAACATATGAAAAAGAAATGTTTTGTCAAAACATGTGCTAATTCAGACATCTAACTATACTATGAATATCAGTTCTTAGAAAGAAAGCTCAGGTTTTTGGGGGGAAAGTGTCAGACACACAGAGAGTTCTATCAAGAGAGGTGTAAAATAATAAAGAGAGTACACAGTGACCCCAAGAACAATATTAAATTAATAAATGAGTGGAGCAAAAATTATTCTCATCAGTGACACTGTGAGAAGTTTGAGAACATTTGGGTTGCCCAGGTTTCTTAAGGAGTGAATTTATTAATTATTTTCTTAATTTTCCAGTTCCTGGTAGTTCATCTAAATGGGAGGATGTTCAGTCCAAGGCCCAACAACTGCTGCTGAACACGTTTGGAATGTACAAGTGCTCTGTCCAGCTTCAGAGTTACAAACAGGAAATGAGCAAGACCTGTGCGAGTTGTCAGAGTTCCAGTGCCTAATTTCATATGTTTTGGGAACTGCTGCCTTATTCTTTACCTTGTGTAGTCAAAGACTGAGAGCAATAAATGCAAAATGAAAATTATCCAATAGTAACCATTAATACGTGGATTTGTCCCATGGGACATGCAGCAGGGAGAACTGGTGCTGCAGGAAGTGCAGTGGTTGCCCTACAGAACATGTATTTCACTCTCTCCCTTGTACTGGTGTATTCAATCTATTATGATTTTGAGACAAAGCTGGTTTTGGATTATTGTTTACAAACTGGAACGTGGCTCTGCAGATACCTCACAAATTACAGTCAAATATTGTCCTTTAATCATTACGTACCACAAAGTACCTGCACTCCAAACGGAGCATCGAGTATTCAGTGTTTCAGTCAGAAGTCTCTAATGCTGATCATACCAGGGTTGCACAATTTATCACGATCCCCAAATTCATTATTCAGTATTTTTACAATAGTAATTTTCATACAGTATCTCCAACAATTAACACATACATTAAGTTGAATTCTTGTGGAAACTGTCTCTTCGGAGATACTGCAAAATACAGAATTTACTGTACCCAGACCAGAAAGTTAGCTTTAATCTGGGCATTCAGAGATCCAGACAGGGAGATCCTTGCCCAGACTTCTGGTATTTAACTAGAGACCCAACACTGGACCCAAAGTGTTTTAAGTGATCAGTTATCTTTAATGTATTTTAGAATAGGGTTTATACATTAGAAACAGGTTATTTATTTTACAAAGTTTTGACTTGTAAGATGACTTTATTATTAATAATCTTGAATGTCTAAACCATCATTTGATTCACGTTAAAAGGCCAGTTGATTAGCATGCATTCTAATTGTAATTAATAAATGTCCTGTAATTGATCATTTTCCCATGATTGTTTTGTTTTAAAAGAAAAGTCAAATGGTAGAAGTGATGTTCAACATGGAAATACTCTCAAATGCCATCTACAGATACGTGCATCTAACAGGAAAGCAGGGAGCAGAAGTTTTGGAGATGCATGGTTCCATCCATCACAGTCTCTGACCTTTCCATCTCTGCTTTGAGCACAGCCTGGCAGCATCCTGACAGGAATGCCACTGCAAAAGCAGTTCCCACTACTTAGCTTATTAATAAAGCAAAATCCAAGCAAGCTCAGTAACCGAATGGTGTTGGACAACAATATCATAACAACCTCCAGAGGCAGAAAGGCCCTTTTGCATTTTCAGAGAGGAGGCAACCTGGAAAGACTGTGTGTTCATCTGGGCAGATCAGAGTCCACAGAGTGGAACTGTTTGGCCTCGTTGTGGAACCCTGTGTTTTGAATGTACACAAGATAATAAATCTTGACACTAATGTATCATACACCTACAAGCTCAGATTTAACCTGCTTGTGAAGTCATTGGCGTCGAAGAAGCTTAAGGGCAGCAAAAATATGACCTACAAAGTTCAAAAGATGGGAAGAACTTGGCTTCAAATATTTTTTGCTTATTCTGTACTTTCATCTTTATGCAGAACTTCCACTGACATGAAAAGTAGTTCTCTGTGTGGATCAGAAAGGAAAATTTTTGCCCAGTTATGGTTATTGTGATACTCAGCTGTGAATACTTCAGCTATTGTCTGTTTTAAAATTTGCTAGGGTTTCACATTCTCATCAGGCTGATTTGTATCTGCATTTGGTGGTAATAATTTTGGCTTCTTTTCTTCCCTTTTTGGAGGTAGGGGTCACATGATGAATTTTTATTGATGAAAACTGACAGCACATTGTGAATTTGGACAAAGTGCACAGAACACTGGATTGTGTTTGTATCTGTTTGGGCAAGAAACGGGCCCACCCGTGTCCAGCTTGGGAGCACGTGCAGCTCAAAAGCAGCACCGTGCTCGGGAAGGTGATGCTGCAATACAAACACTACTATTAATTAAGCCATATCACAGTTCGTGAAAAATGTGCATCCCATCCTTACAAACTTACTGGCAAAACCACCACAAACCACAGGCTACAGGAATTTTGCACATACTAATGCTCAAATGGGTTTTAATTAAAGTGGGGTTTACAGTCGATGTAATTAGATGTTGAAGTACAGTAGACATGTATTGTATTTGCAGTTTTTTAATAATTTACTATACATTTGTTTAATTGAAGGAAAAAGGTGTGTTGCTTTATTGTGGGTTTTATTAAATCAATTATTAAACTTCACATTGTCTTATAAAATACTTATTTGTATTTCTTTCTCGTCATCTTTGAATTGTTACAGCAATCTGATTCTTGGGGCAGCTGTGTTTTGAAATGTCTGAGCACTCTAACTCAGTTTGCAGATGCTACACATAGAATTAATTAAGTCTCTGTCTTTAGTCAGAACAATTTAAGACTTGTGATTTCACATGCACTAACTGCACTTTAGAAAATATAAGCTGACAAAGTATGGTGAAGGATCACCATGAAGCAACTGGCAAAACATTCCTGAAACCCTACATTCACCCTGGAGGGGCCCTTGTTACCAAGGTCCGTAGACTGCAAGTTCAGAGAAAAGGCAACAGAAGATGAAATGAGAATAAAGAATAAAATAATCATTAAGTTTTTATAGATACTTCAAGATAATTTTCAGTATCAGCCTAGAGAAAAGGGGCATTACTATAAATAAGGTCTCATGTCTTTCCAAGCCAGATTATTTCATGTGGCTAAGACAGTTTACACACTCGTGCAGTATTCTTTTCCTTCTAACAAATCCTCTGCTTGAAATGAAAATGCATGTACTTGACAGGACTTCTTTCTCAGCAAAGACTTGCAAGGTCTGAGCAGGTTTCCACAACTAGCATCCCTGGTTTCCAGAGCTGTGCTGGAATGCTCTTGCTGACTGAACAGATGAAATCCCGAGAAAATTCTGCCACTTCTGAAAGTCCACATTGGGAGAAGGTTTTCCCTTTCTACATCTGTGATTGTCACCTATCCTTTTCTGAAGCACAGATACAGTTTTGATGACAACCTACTCATATGAGTCAATAAAACATTTTCATATGAGTAGACTGCAAACCCTCACATCCCACTCTTCCTTTCTGAAGTGTTCTTATCCTAAGAAGAAAATTATCAGAAACATATTTTGTTTCTGAATGTTTTCCTTGCTTAATTATGTGTTTTGGTTTTTGTTTTTAATTGTGTTGACATTTTGTCTTTTCAATACCACCAGCATTTCTTTCTTCACCAGCAGAATTACCATTTAAAATGCCATACTTGAATCTGGTCTTCAATTATCTTACTACTGTACATACCTGCTATTTCTTACAGAATCACTCCCAAGTGGCAGAATGACTCAGAAAAGCAGTAGGCTGACATTTAAAAGTAATTTTCTGACACAGAACCAAAAACCTCAAAAGACACCCATCAAGTAATGAGTGGCAAGGATTTTGTTCAGGTATTTTGGTGGGATCTCATGAGGACACTGCACTGATGCTGCACAGGGCAGGGCTGTTAAAGCATCATTCCTCTCTACAGATAACTACAAGAGTGTAATAAACAACAATGGGTAGTTGGGTAAAAGACATGGAACACACTGCAGCAGCTTCCTAGTCCAATAAACAAATCCATTGCCAGAGAAGAAGTTCCCTTGGGATCTCAAGTGTAGGGGACAATCCCCTGGAAATATCCAGCTCATTTCCCTCTATTCATCCAAAATGGCATTGCCAAGGTCTTTTTTCTTGCTGGTTGCTCCAAGCACGTTCAGTTTTTCCAGGAGTTAGCACAGCTGGCTCAAGTGGCATGTTTCACCAGCTCTTTGCATTATGCCACTGCTCTCAGCTTCCCTCTCTGTTTTCTTGCCATATTCTGTCCTCCCCACAGTTTCATTAATAATGTCCAGCTCACACCCCAGGCACCTGCTGCTTACAGGGTTACCAGGAGCTTCTCTCACTGCACCAGGTGTGGAACACACCCCAACAACAGAGCTGTTCAAGTACAGGCTTGTCTTTGCCTGATCATTTCCTCTCTGATCAATAGATTAAAAAAAAAAAAGAGCCTTCTAGCCACCAAGTTGCTAATTCACAGAAAAGACCTAATCTGAAAGCCTCTATATTCCCTTTCTACCATAAAAAAAAGATAAATGTCCTCCACATTCCCCACCCTTAATTCCCTTTCCAGTTTCACCCCATCCTCCCCTCTGTAACAAATCGTGCTGGGCACTGACAGTCTCTGTGCTCTGGAGCTGGCAAATCCCCTTCCGTTCTACTTTTCTTATTCCATTTTCCACAGCTGAGTGCCTTAAGAAGGACCCTACATGCTCTTTCATTCTCTGAAATACCTGACACAACTTTGGAAACTACTAGAATAAATATGGATCCTTTCCATTTACTGCTCTGCAGCCACCACAGCAATCTGCTCTTAAAATGCACGTGTAGCTGCCTTCTATGTGTACAGCTGTACACATAGAAGAAATGATGATATCCTCATCATTATATTTGCTATTTTAAGTATTTTTGCTCTTTTATCTCTATTTTCCTTTTCTCCATTGTTTTTTCTCAGTATCACAGAGTTTGAAAGTGACCAGTGCTAAATATGCAGGAGAAAATAACTGCTTTTATTGCAGCTATGAAGCATTTGCACCTTTTATGGCATCAATTTGTGTAAGGAAAAAAAAGCCATTTCATTAGTTAAAGTATATTTTTATCCTTAAGATGACTGCTTCATGATTGCCTTATGATTATACATGGTAAAAATATAAGTTGTTTCTCCAGGACCATTATCAGCCAGTACATGAAGGTACATGAAACCAGTCAGTGCTGTCTGTCCAGAGTGTGTTTTGCATTGTTTTACATAGTAAACTAAGTACTGAAACACACAGGGATTTTTTAGTTCAGCTGATGAATAAATAAAAGAACCCAGATGGCAAGCAGACAAAAGATTTGCTTTTATCACAGGTGCATTAAGAGTACCCAAGTCCCTGCAATCTTCCTATTTTTTTTTCCCAAAGCACACACAAAGAAATTATTTAATAAACCCCTAAATAAACTGATGAAATGTGAACTTATAAAACCAGTTACCTAAGTCTAGTATCTGGCCTTTTAAATTTAAACCAGAACTTTTGAGAAAAACACCGTCAACAAACATTTTCATAGTTAAGAGGACGCTCCATATTTCAACGTAGCATACAATTATTCTGCATTTTTTTTACAGATTTGTTGCTGTGGAACCGCTAGCTGCGTGCAAGAACCAGGCTGGATCGAGTGAGGCGGAATTCTGATTTTATTATTTAATTCTAAAACTTATATAGACTTTTGAAAGTTCCTCCGGATTGGGTCAGTTCAAAACCTCCCCCTAGGCCGATAGGCCAGGCTGAACTGCCCATCTTTCCAGAGGCAGTTCCAATAACATCCAAACCTTGCTTATAAAACACAAGGAGAAGAAGAGAAAAATTCTCATAAAAAAGAGTGTGTGCTGTCACACAGATTTCTCGCGTTCCCGTTCCCGAGCCCCGCTGGGAGAACAAGCCTGGCACACCTGTACGGACGGACCCCCCTCCCCCGGGAGCCGTCCCGGCCGTTCCCGACTTCTCCAGGCGATGGCGCGCAGCCCCCAGCGTTAACAGAGCTGCGTGCTGGGAGCCCTGCGGACTGCCCGCGGGCGAGCCAATGTGTTTTGTTACTCATTCTAGAAATGTCTTCTTAGTAAGTAACGAAATAACAAAAAACGCCTCCAAAACACCCCCCAACCTAAAATAAACCCCCACCAAACCCTCTTATTTTTTTTTTCCTGAAAATAACAGAGGGGATTTGACGTTATCATGGATGCAATTAGGAAAAGCACAAACCTAGCCCAGATTGGCTATTCAATTACTGGGAAGGAGTTTAGATACTTCTTGAAGACATATACGGGTAAATACCATGGAACACATGTTCCAGTGCCTTCCTCCAGTTACAAACACCAAATAAAAAAATCATATGAGCAGGAATTAGTTGAGGCTACAGATATCTGAAGTGTAATTAGAACAGATTATATTCATTAATGCAAACAAGGTAAGTTATCATGCAAGCCCTTTGTTTCTATGAAAATAAGTATTCCTTCTCTGGGGTGCTGAATTCGTGTTTCCAGGACAACAGATGCTGCCACCTGAAACATTCCTGACTCCTGCTTTTTGGTGAAGAACCAGAGGGCACTTTCAATTGAAAACAAACTGAGGGAAACAATTTTGTTTCAAACTAGGCAGGTACAATTATAAGTGTCAAATATTGTTGTATTTACATGCTGCAATTGCTTGTACAATGGTGGTTTTGGATTTAGTTGAACAGACCTCAGAGAGAGAAAATACAGATGACAGAGACTGATGAACTCAGAATCACAACTTCCTTCCAGTAAAGTCTTCTTTCATTTCTTCAAGCTATTAAGAAATTCTGTATTTTCTAAGCTTTGCAGAAGAGACACACCTTAAACTGGAAACAGAAATTACCCAACCAGTTACACACTGGTTTCTTTCTTCCTATCTGCTTCAAATTGAACCCAGATGGAATAAATGAGGATGGTTTTCAAGCAACCTAGCTTCCTCAGCTTGCCACAGAGCAAAGTTCAAGTCACATAACAGAAAATTCAAAGGAAAGTAACTCTCTGCTTATCAAAAGTTAAAGGTTGGGGGGCAGTTAGCTGGAAATGAACACGTCTTAGATATGCTCACTTGAGAATAGCTATGCAGCATATCTCCTTACATCAACTCTATTAACTGCCTTTGTAAAGCAGCAATGAAGGCAGAATATTTTTCTTCCACAGACTTCCTACATTTGAGATTGCTCTGAGGAGAGAATCAAGAGAAGAGGTAGTTCCTAATTTTAGCTGTCAGAGCTAGAAGGAAGCTGCTCACGGAGTTGGAGCAATAACAAAATTAAATCCTACTAATTAGCCCACCACCTACCATGGCTAAGTAGGGGTATTCATACTGCAGTGTTGTTTGCTTGGATTTTTTTTTTTTTAAGAGTTCATATTTTGTTTATGATACAAGGTGTGTTTGTGTACAAAAAAAGGAAGGAGGGAAGAAAACATAAAGCCAGATCATGTGGGTACTGCAGATAGCAACTGGGAAACATTAGACTCCTTTACATTACCATGCAACCAAGTATGGCACATACTGTATCTGCACCAACTGGTGCTCAGAAATGAAGTCAGTACCAATTTCCTTTACAGACTGCAGCATTAATTGGTCTGTTGTGCAGTTCAACTAAGACATCTGATGGTTTTGCAGTCATTTTTCTCTTAAACAAGGTATGTTTTACCTGTCTAGCCTACACCACAAACTTTCATTACTGTATGAAGAAAAGGATATTGGAGTGTTGCCCCCATCTCCCTTCTTTGGTGGGTTGCCATACTTTGTTTTATTTCTTTAGTGAAGAAGAAAAAAGCCCAGCAAGTAAAGAACTTCTCTTAGCTTTTGCTTTTTGAAACAGATTACACTTTGCTTCAACAAATGTATTGCAGCTACAGCAATACCCCTGTGCTGTACTATTCCTTGAGGAATGCATGTTACACCTGTGGCACTGCCAGCCAGACAACTGTGAGGATTTCTAGCAGCAGATAGGAAGGTTAAACACTTTGGGTTCTTTATTGAAGGAATCCATCTATGACTCTGGTGGTAAGTTTTGTTCACTGCAGAGGGTGTACACCTGTGCCCTTTACACCTACTGAGAAGTGACACTCCCAGCAGTATATCCCCAAACACAAACTTCCTTGTAACACCCTGTTTTGTGTAGTGCAAAAGCTTCCTCTTTGAACTAATGCAAGTACAGGAACTTGAGCAGAGATATGCCCAGTTCTTAAATGTTTTAACTTTTCTTAAGAAGAGAGAGAATTTTCAAAAAACACATACTGGTACATATACACAACCACTACAAATTTTACTGTATTAATTCATGCCTCCCTGAAATCAGTATAAAAACATTCACCTAACTTCAAAATAACGCTTTTTATCTACTTTGTACAACATGCTATTGTAACATGGAAATTATGGCCAAGAGTTTGGCAATGACCAGAAATGCAAGTCATTATGACTACGATTGTGTTGTGGATTTCTGCTTGGGAGTCAGGTGGATACTGCAGTCTTGAAGACAAATTAGTTTTTTCTGACCACAGCATGTTCAATTCAAAGCATTTCCCAAGAAGAAAACTCAACACAGTAATGGCAGAATAATGCTAACATATTTAATAATGCTAATAGCACAGGCAGCATTGTGCTAACAGTCTTCAAAAATATTTAGGCTTTATTGAATTTTAAAAGAAGTCAGCTCAGAAAGGCAAGATGCATCATTAAATGAAACAGTTTTAACAGCTTCAATAAAAAAAGCACCTTTCCGTTTGTTTTAATGTAGTGAATCAGTGATTTATTAGCACTAGATGACTTTGCTTTTCTTTGGCAAATTGATAAGATGTTTCTGTTACTACCAGGGATCAGGACTTTCTGCATTTACTTCCTTGTTTGTACAGCAGCAGCATCAGATAAAGGATGGTGTTTATTAGTTACCTGCCTACTGGAAGTACACATAATTCAATTAAAGAAGTGACACCTAAAAGGAGATGAAGAATGTGATATTTTTGCCAAAGCTTAAAAACATTTATTTACACACAAGAAGTTTTTCAGACTTGTGTGGCTGTCTGACCTCTCAGCTAACACAGAACCTTGCAATGAAAAATCCACACAAGATACAATACTGAAACAGGAAGGGAAAGAACTCCAGTTTTCACTACCACTGTGCTGTTGACAATCTCTGTTATAATCTAGTGGGGAGGTGAGTGTTCCTCATTTACACCTCACACCATGCACCAGTACTTCCTGAAGATAAAATACAGTTCTGTGCAAAAGGCTGATGGAGCCCTCGAGCCCACAGTCCACCTCTGGAGCTCCAGAACAGACTGGTCTCATGCCAAATACTGTACAAATGAGTAAAATGATAGAAAGTGGCTTGAAAACCAAAGAGTTCTGCAGAACTGTAACCATAAACTGGGATGCAGGCACCTCTGCCTTGTGACTGCATGCTTTAATATTTAGGCAATGCTGACAGGATTGCTACAGAGCTCTGGTCCCCACAGTACATTTTTGGTGCTGCATCCTAATGATTTATCCTCCAGAGTCTGTAGATCCTCAGTTTACCATCATCTGGTAACAGAAATGTCTGTGCAGAATTCCCATGCCCTTCAGCAGGGAATTCTGATTATAAAATCAATGGCTGTGATAAAAGTCCCAAGTTCAAGAGCTATCATCTCCTTCCCCTGCTTCAGCAACACTTGGGGTCAGTGAAGTCAACAAATCTGGTGGAGTGAGTGCTAAGGGAGTTTGAACTTACAGAAATTATGTCTTCTAATTACTCAGAAAATACACAAATGAAAAAAAGCTGTTTCACAGCTTCTGCCTGGACTGGCACTATCAGAGTCTGCCAGGCCACAGGAATCATGATCATTTATAGTGCTTAGGATTAAAAACTGCCAGACCACTTCAAGTTTGGAGTTACACAACACGAACAAATTATTTTACCATTTACTTGCAAAGAAACAACCAGATGAACAGAATTTCAGTAACAGAACAGCCCTTACTCAAAGCAACAAAAGATATCTTGATAGAAGTGGGTGAGCAAGAGCCTCTCATAATATTATTAGCAGATATGGCCTTTATTTTTCTGCAGCAGCATAATTTAAAGAGAGCTTTCAGTGGAATGGACCCTACATACCAACATAATGTTAATTTGTTAACAAATTAAAAGAAAAACTGGAAATGTTTTTATGTGAGTCTATTGAAAGATAATGCATGCTTATGTCTACAGCCCAAATTTGTGCTTCATTTTTTTAAAAAATGGAAAGACAATTTTAAAGCACTTTTGTTATTTATGCATATAATGAAAATATAAAGATTTCTTCTTGAAATGTTTACAGTCAGTGTATCCTTACTGTTATTACTAAGGCTCCTCTTTTTACCCCCCATGATGCATTTATTACAATTCATCAGCATAAATAAAACAAAGCAGAAGAGGAAAGAGGGAGAAGGAAAGCAAACATTACAAGCAGGGCCTTTTCTGCTTAATTTCTTAGTTTAAACCACCAGCCTAACTCTATTTTGATCTACTCATTTGACGTGTAACTTTCTAGAACACAGCGCAGGCGTACCAATAAACAGTAATAGTAGAAATAAATTAGACCAAGAAAAATGTAAGTTTTTCTGATGTGTTTGTTTTGATGGGTGAGACAGAGATTTGGCAAGAAGAAAGTATGTGCCAACAAGTGAAAAAAGAAATGAGTCTCAATAGGAAGTAGGGAGGAGGATGTAAGAGGCAGCAAGCAAGTAATACCAGAGTCCAGAAATATTCTGTCTCAAATATTTCAAGTCGAAGTGATTTTTCTACTGCTTGACAGCCAGGAAAACTGGAAGCACATCTATCTGAATTTTAACAGATGTTCACAAGTACTTTTTAAACCTTATGGAAAGAAGGTCACAAAAGTGACTTGCTTTATCTCAAAAACATTGCATAATGAAGTCACTTATACAGACCTTTTAGGGAATGTTACACACAGTCAAATCTTGGCCACGAGCAGCAGAAATGGTGTTGTCAGCCAGGACAGGAGCACACCTGCCAGCCCAGCACCCCGGCCCTGGCCTGTTCATGGGGCTCCACACACAGAGCCACCAGCCAGGACACCCCGGCCACCTCCAGGGCCTCCGGACTCGGCCTGTGCAGTGCCACAAGCCCTGAACGGAGGCCACGCACCCAGCCAAACCTTGGCAGTCTTAACGTGAAAACCAATGCCAAACCAAACCCTTTTTCATGCCCCCATTGCTAAGAGATGAGGGTTTATTTAAATTAATTTGGTGACCTGGCAGTGAAGGCCAGTACTGGCCTATATCCTGCTACTCAGAAAAACTGTCTCTTGGGCTCCCAACTGGTGGCCTGCCACCCCCACTGTTACACCTTGCTCATGTGGCACTCAGTCCCCACACAGGCGCCACGGGGACGCTGCAGGACAGCTCTCACTCTTTAGGGTGAAATTTGTCCCAGGCCCTGGGCTCCCCGTGCTGTGAGGGACCTTTGCACATCCTGGGTGAGCCCCAAAGAAGGGCAGCACCTCTCCAGTAATTTCTCTGGCCATAATGTATGCACAACAAAATTATCTAAAAGTAAAAGATAATGAAAGCAAAGCCCTTGTTCAGCTGGGCAAGGTGCAGCATAAACAGGGCTGGCACAGCCTTGGTGAGGGTGTGTGATCTTTGGCCAGGGCGAGGCGCACAGGCAAAGGTGCTCTGGAGGCAGTGGCAGCTCACGGCTCCGCAGCTCACGGCTCCGCAGGTGCAACCAAAAAACGGCTGCTTCCCGACGGAGAGCAAACAAGCTGCCTGCTCCCTGTTCACATCAGCACCTCAAGGGCAACACTCACCATGTCCAACCACAGTGCCCGAGCCAGCCCAGCAGTATTGCTTTTATTTCCATTTCAGTTACACTTTTTATGGGATTTCATTGTCCGTGTGCTCCCGTATGGCAGGGATGTGCCGGACAGCAAAGGCAAAATGAAAACTGTGCCATGTTTGTTTAATCTGAAAGCTTTTTTGGGAAGTGTCCAACCCCAAATATTGGCTGGATTCAGTGAATCATTCCCATTACTCTTGTTTGTTTTCCACAGCTAGTCCTAGGTTCAACCACCCTCTGCACTGAGGCAGGCAACTGCAGGATGAACCATTTCCTTCAACAGTTGCATCAGGCTGCTCTGTAAATTACTGCTTTTTGCAGAAAGCCCACACACCAGTGAAGTAACCAGAGAGTGCAGAACTACACTAATAGCACCTTGTGACAGAGAAATGTAGAGAGTCAGAAGGAGAAATGCTGACACTGGGGCTATCACATGCAAAGAAACCAAAAAACTCAACACAGCTCTCTGATCTGCAGTTTAAGGCCTTAAAGTACTAGTGTAATAACAAAAATTAGTAATTCATTGTATGCACACTGCAAAAAGCAACCTTCTATTCTTCTGTTCTTCCAGAAAGCTATTTACAAATAGACTACTTAGAAAAAGTTAGAAGAGCATGGCCATAGATTTTAATGATGCATTTCTAATAGTGATTAGAACTACTAAAACCCATCTCTAATGGTTTCTAACCTGTATTTGAAACTCTAACAAGCTAGTGAGCATTATTATTAAACTTTGTAGTTAATATGAAATCCGGAAATGATATAGTTCCATGGAAACATACTAGTTAGAATGAGCAAAGATAGTCATTGTTAAAAAAAAAAGCCAAAACCAACCAAAAAACCCAAACCAAAACCAAGAACAGAATGGAGTACGAGACAAATGGGAGAGAACAGAATGCGGAGAAATAAGAAAGTTGTTAAATTATCTCAATAGACTCTAAATTGTTCATGGAATAAAACCTCATGAGTTTGCATAGCACAGACAGAAAAGTCTTACTTTTCTCATAAACATTAGCTCATAAAATTCAGCCAATTGAATCTTTACCGTTTGTGGAACAAAGAAATAATTTGTATATTGTTTTACAGATTTATGGTGAGTAGCTGAGCAGGGAGATACAGCAATGGCCCTTGGTGTACTCTCCTTTTAAGAAAAATCCTCCTCTATGCAGGAGACTTTTATGGACAGTCAGAGATTACACAAACCCCCAAGAACTTTAACAATATTCATATTGTATTGAATTGCAGAAAAATATTTTGATTTCTTATATTGTGTGAAAATCCTCCCCAAAAAATCTATATTAATAAAGAAAAACAGAACAGCTAACAAAGCAAAACAGTTTATTACCAGAGCTGTTGTGCTTCAGGACAGGATAAGAGAAACAAAAACCTGTGACTGATAGCAGTCACGCTGCTTAATGCACTACTGGAAACATCACTGAAATGTGGCTAAATACAAAAATTAACTAAAAATTACTTAGACTTATTTCCCCAATGTTGACAGATACTTAGGACACAGAATTTGCAGACCAAACAAGTGACTTACTGAAGAACAAACTCATTAAATTAATGCATCATCTCAGAGCATAGCACTTTTAGGTACAGTCCAGTAGAAATATGGGAATACAGAGAAATATTTAAAAATATTTTCTTTTTAAAAAGACTTAAAACTTGTATTCCTCAGAGCACAGTATTTTTGTGGTTCTATGCTATCCAATCTTCTTGTAATGTCATTCCTTAAAATGAAAGCTAAGGACTTATTCTGAAGACTAGTAATTCCTCTCACTCTAAAACATAAATGCTGCTGAGTCATCCTTACTCGATAAACAAATATTTATGCAACATTTCAACTATTTTTTTTCTCAGCAGAAGAAAACATAAAGCTTCTGAAGCCAAACTACCTGGGAATTCAGGAGACAGCTTTTCTAACTGAAGTTTGTCTTTGGTGCAGCAGAGTAACCTAAAGCACTTGACTATTACTCATTTAAGGGGACTTTTTCCAATTAGCAGTTGTTTCACTTTTGCTTCCTTCCTCACAGAAAGTAATATGAATTCTGAACATCCATTGTAAAGGAAACTGTGGAACAGACTGGGAAACTGCTCAGAAGAGGGCACATACAGAAAATATCTACAAAAGGACTGTTCTGCCACTGGATGCATTTACTGTCTCATGAATTTACTGGGAGCCTGCTCATTTCATTCTTTCCCTGGCCAATCCGTAAGCAAACACACAGAAGCTTAAGGAGGAACTGTCTCTTCATAGAATCATTCCTAATTTTAATCTGTTGGTTTATATTTGATAAAGGAGATATTCCTAACAGCATGTAGAAATCTTTAAAAATATTGTTAATTGTGCAGTACATTGGAGCTCGCACTTGAACAACCTTGCACAAAAAGAAGAAATTAACACTACGTAGTTTTGGATAATGCAAGTTTTCTAATTCTAGTAACTTTAAAAAAATTAATAATGAGCAATATTTAAATACAACAGAAATTACCTGTTTTCCATTTCCCTTCTAGCCATGCTGAACTCTTAGATTTTTAGGTTCTGAATCTGCAGTCTCAAATCCACCCTTAAATAACCTATTGGACTCCTCAGTGGGGAAGTTTCAGTATTTGAAGCAGAACATTAGTTTTGACTTAAACTGTCACCACATCTCATACAGACAAGGAATGCAAGGGTACTGTATGACCACATATGCTGCCATACAAAGACATCCTCTGGCTATGACTTTGGTCTCTATATAGCATTGAAATACTGCGTAGAAAGGAAGCAGACCAGGAATCCCAATTTAGAAAGGCTTTTGGGCAATTTACATGAAATGTATAAATTTGGAATTTATTTTATTAAAAATGAATAAAATGGGAAAACGAATTTTGAAACAAATCCTGAAATTCTACAAAAACTGTGAAGGCTTTTTCGATCCATAAGTACCATCTGAATATTCAACAATTTACATCAAATGCCTATTAAAAATGAATATTTTGAGTGAGATTTTTGGACTATGTGGATGCTGTATGCCAGCTTCTAAAGCAACATGAAACTCCTCATCCAGAGTGCAAAAAAATGCAGGGAGACCCTAAAAATGTAGCAGAAGCACTTCCGCACACTGATTTCAGTAGTCAAGTTTGTGCAGAAGTGATTCCACTAGATTCATAGGGTACCTTTTTGAGGCAACAGAAACTTCTCACTTGGCAAGCTTTTTGACCTTTTCCAGCTCTTCTATAGGTTGCCACTTCTGATTGATTGTTATCAGCTGGAAGAAATGGAAAATCTGAAAGTTAGTAAAATCCCAGTGAGCATTTACTCCACTCCCACATACCCCCATATCATACATCAGCCTATTGATGAAGAAGTTCTAGTGGCTTTATATTTTCCTTTCAGAAATATGCAACTGATAAGATAATAATTTTTGAACAAAATCACGTGGATATGAATTAAGTAATAATGCCAAATAATTTTATTTTTCCTTATCTCTATTAAATTAAGATATTTTTCCTTCAGGCTGCAGGACTCAAACATTCTTACTCCATTCTGTATTTCAGGAACAAGGTAAGGGTAAACAGCTCTTCATCTACACTCCAGATTTCCACTGTTATCAATGGAATTCAGTAAATGGATGTTTGGGGTGGGAATGGACATAGAACAACAGCCAGAAGTTTGGCATAAATTCCAGATCAGACCTAGAGTGTAACAGCTGAATCCCTGCCATTAGGTAATATGGTGAAGACATGAAGTAATGAATTAAGCATTTGTTTCTACTTTTAACTAGACATATATCAGCTTTACACTTGTTTCCTCATTCATATTTTGCTAGTTCTTAGACATTTAAAAGAAGTGATTCATTGTGTTGGAAATTTACGCTATTTATACATATATGATATGTACAAATTACCTTCTGAGGCTTGGAAGGATCAATATCTTCCCATGGTTCTGGGCTGCCAAGCTTGGGAATGCTTTAAAAGAAGATAAAACAGGTATTATGTTTTAAGGTGTGTCCTTGCATACATTTTCATAGGAGCAGCCTATTGTCAGTAGAGCTATTCACTTAAGTAAGGAGTTTCCTAAAACACAAGTTTACAAGTTTGGGCATTCTGTTTTAACATCTGGGTAGGAATCAGTGTGGCTTGCTTTATTTACAGCTTCCAAAGCACCAAGCAAGCCAGCACTGTTCACATATCATTGTGAGGGAAGCAGGCTGAAAAATCAAAACTGAATAAAGCCACAAAGTAAGGTGACTTTTATCCCGACAGTTAAAATGCCCATTCCAATCACTTTAAAATAAATAAGTAAACTCCCCAAAGCTTGAAGAGTATAGGATTTGGCTCCAATTATTAGCCAAGCCATTGGAATACTATCTTAAATTAATACTATCAAATGCTGTTCTTTATATACAATTCAGTAGCCTGGTTGTAAAATATGTGCATCTCATCTACCTATATGATTATATGAAATTCTTATATAGAACATTTAAAACTTCTAATACCTAAAGCAAAGAAAAAATATAATTATTAAATCAAAAGTTAGGAAATAACTTGGACTACTCTCCAAATTAATTAATTTCTTCGCTATTTACAACCTGCAGATACTTTAGTCATTACCAATACCCTGGAATATGCACCTAGCTTATTTTTTTTATGGTGTAAAACATGATGGTCAAATACTCGGTTGAATAAAAAAAGGTTAGGATAAGCTCTAAGGAGTAAGTTTTTGCTTACATCACATCAGATTTGCCGAATAGGGAATAGAGACAAAAAGAGAACGCCCCAACTGCTGCGAAGGAAATTATTCCGGCCAGGGGAATAAGCTGAAAGAAAACAGAGAAAAGAGCTTAACTTATGTCCCGGCTACAGACTCACGAGTAGGGGGTGCAAGGGTTACACAGAACTAAGGAGGGATTACCTGTTCATGTACATTACCGCTGTATTACTCTTTACAGCACCTCACGTTTAATATGTGAATTTCACTTTTACCTCTATATCACCCTTCTCCACACCTCACTTTTAACACATGAACCTTACGCGGGTCCCATTTCCTCGGGAAATCAAGCGGGCAACCACGGTGCACCCGCCTGAGGCGTTCCCATCCCTCCCGGCGGGCGGGTACCACAGCCCCGACCCCTCGGGCAAACTTACTTCTTTTTTCGTTTTAAGCGTGTGCAAGATGCTCTTGCTCATCGTGGCGGCGGCTGCGGACGGGCGCAGGCGGCTGGGGACCGGCACAGGCGGCTGCTGTCGGCGCTCCTCGAGTGCGGCAGGAGGCTGCGGGCGGTGCCGGTGCCGGGCCGGGCCCGCCTCGCGCCCCTTGGGCCCCGCGGCGCTGAGGGGCGCGGGACAGCGCGCCCCCCAGCGGCCGGCGCGGAGCGGCGCCCGAGGGGCCGCAGGCGGCACCGGGAGCGGCCGGGAGCGCGGGGTGCGGCCTGTGCCCGCTGCCCTTCCCGCCCTCCCGCCGCCGAGCCTTCTCTCTCCGTGACTGCAGCACTCCCATCTGGCTTCTCCATTGCTCCTTTGGCTTCTTGTCTTTCTCCTTCTCCAAGCAGCTGCCCAAAGAACAGGGTATCTAGGCGAACGCCCAGATGAGGACAGAGCCTGCCTGTTCCAGAGCTCGCAGAGGTGCCCATAGTGACCGAAAGACCAGCCCAGTGTCGCCGTGTCCCCTTGTGCTGCAGCAAAAGCTCAACCCAGGCCCAGGTTCCCATCACTTTATTGTGTAGCACAGCTCCTATCACTTCCCAATATCCCTGAGAAAAACTCCTCCCAGGGGCAGGCTAGAGGTGACAGCAGGCGACTCCTGTCCATCTGTTTCTCCCCTTCTCTCTTACTCACAGGAAAGCAATGAGAGGAAGGAGAGGCTACCTTTTTCCTGAAAGCTTTTCTATTTCTTAAATATTTGCTGTCTTTTGGAGACTTCACAACACATTTTAAATTTTCTTATTATGCCGTATTTGTACTTTAAAGTAGGAAATCTACAGTAACACTAAGCTGTTCCACAGTGTTTTGTCTAAGTATCTCAATTACTTGTTTCATCAGACATAAACCTACCCAAAGCAAACAAGATTTTAATTTATTATTGATTATTGAAATTACAGAACTTCTCACAAGTGAAACTTTACTGTATTTCACACACCCTGGAAACTACAGTAAGTACAGTATTAAAAAGCAGGAAAGATGCAAACCTTTTCAAAATCTTTGTAATATATTTAAAAATACTTATGCCACTCCTTTTTAGATTCAAGAGGCTAATTCTTGATTAGCGAATTTTTCATAAAATTCCAAGTCTTTTATGTTTAAAGATGGCTTTACAGTCTTCAATGATTTCACAAAATGTTCCTGTTTTACAGCAGTTGCTTCGAGTCCATTCTCTTGCAATGCCAACAAAGCAGCCTTTAAAAGAAAAAAAACCAACCTTAAATCCTTATCATGTTTTGAATTGCAAAGAACACTGTAAGTATTCTAAAATATTTTACAAGGAACAAAGTATTAGTTAAAGTATCTGAAAACAGCATTGTGTACCTTATGGTTATTAAACAACAGATAAAGATCCAAGTAAGGTTACTGTAACTTTTTCATTCTCTTTTTCTGTCTGGATTAGACAGCACATCCTTTATCACTTACATATTTGGATTTTCTTACTAGTCTTCTGTCTTTTATACAACTCAACTCAAATTCTGGATTTCTCTTCTCATTTTTTTTCTCTCTAGCTTTGACAGTATCTGCTAATTTCAGCTTGCAGTACAAAGACTACAATTCCCCTAGATGTGAGTATGGATTAGAGAGGGCCACATGGAATAAAGGGTAGTACAGTTCCTTAACTCCTAGTAAATTATCACAGACAGACTTTATTTTTATTTGGTTTTTATTTAAAGAATGAACCCTTGTTCAATTCTTCTGTTTTAATTATTTTCTTTGTATTTTCATGCAAACTGTGAAAAAACCTGTACTACAGATGGCTTGGTAACATCTATGAGTTAGCTCTCTTTTTTCATTCAAAGCTGTTATTTAGAGTTTATTTCACAGATGAACCAGGAATATTGCTTACCTCCTTGCACAGATTTTCAAGATCAGCTCCAGAGAAGAGGTCTGTTAGGACTGCCACATCTTGTAAGGACACATCAGTATCTAAGGGAATTTTTTCCGTGCAGATTTTCAAAATGGAAAGTCTTCCCTGTGAATTGGTGCATATTGTACAAGAAAACAAAACCAAGCAAACCAAAAATTAATCTTTCTCCAAAGCAGTACCAAATTTGAAATTAGAACCAAGGAAAATGCAGAAAAGTACCAAAACTACCTGGTTTTGGTGGAAGAATAAAATCCTATAAGTGGAGATGATGCTCTTCTGTGGATGCCAAAAGCTGAGTTGCAGAGGGATTCTCCAGCTTTCTGCCTCTGTCTGTGAGAAAGTCTTTACTTTCTCACAGACACTGGCTGAGAGGCAGTTGGGAGTTTCTGTAAACTATCTTCCAGGTGCAAGTTGTTGTTATACTAATCAGGGAAATCCTTCATGTGGTAACTAACCAATCAATGTAAAGAGCTGGATGGTCAAGGGGCCAATGGCCTTGTGCCACTCCAGAGAACTAACATATAAAACCCGTTTATATAATTAAATAAAGATTCCTCTTTCGTCTGAAACTGGAATCAGTGTCGTTCCTCGCCGATCTCCGTCTCGGACAGCAACACTCTTCTGTTGTCTCATTATATTTAAGGTCTGTTATTCACAGTTACTCCTTACTACATGAAAACACAGTATTTTAGACTGAACAGGCCTGATTTGGCATGCTTTGGGCCACCTTCTTCTGTGAAGCTCAGGACAAGTAGCTACACTACCCTTGGGAACAGGGCACAAAAATTATCTGAAGCAAGGACAGAAAACTTATTTTGGTATTTCCTGAACTGTAGCTTTATTTCGTAAATATATATTTTCCCTTTTCCATATGCAATACTGTAACTACCTACACCAGTTAAAATGTTATTGGTGTTTAAAATACAATATCTTTATTCCTTTTACAATTTCTTCATTGTACCTTGAATTTGGTGACTGATCTACAGTGAAACACCCATCAATTGTTAAATATGTTACAGGAATCTGCCCCCTTTGCTCTTAAAGTATGGTGGAATTAATATCTTTCCCTTTAAAGCCACATATGGACGTGTAATACCTTCAGATCTGGAGGTGGAATATAGATCATCTTGTCCAGCCTTCCAGGACGGAGTAAGGCATCATCCAACATATCTGGTCTATTTGTTGCAGCAACTACCATGACATCTTTGTTTAAAGTTTCCTGAAACTCCAGCTGAGTAAGAGATCACATAAACAAATTAGTGCAACGTGGTTGAGATAGATAATATACAAAGATATTAGTTAACTACTAATGAGAAGAGGGGAAGGGCAAAAAGGTAATGTAATTTTACATGTAGTTATTTTCCCTTCAATACTAGTATTTTATCTTTCCTGAGGTAAAAAAATGCTTTGGTGCAGGGCAGATTACATGACAAAGAAGAAATATAATTAGTACCTGCCTTGGCAATAAATGAAGACTTGTATTTGACCAGATGGTAACAAAGAACTTTTATATGCAAAAAATGCAGTATCCTACAATTCTGGAACTGTTTTCTTTATTATTCCCCCAGAGAGTATCATAAGAGGAAGAAATCTGTATACAAAAATGCTAAATATTAAATGTTGTGAACAATTCACTGACAAGTGAAGGTACAACTTTTTGTTTAAATAAGTAACTGATCATAACCGTGCTGCTTTTGCATGCATTACGTGTGAGAAAGAACTGCGAATGAAGTAGGGGAAGTACTTATAAAAAGTAAGCTCAGGGAGGAACTTGTTTAAGAATAAAAATCGCACACTCAATCTAAAGAATTACTTTGGTGTCAAGAAAAGTATTTTTGTGACAGAAGATGAACAGCAACTAGTAATGCTCATTAGCCTGTGTGGGTATTTTGTTCAAACAAAGTCTCATTGAGGAACAGTGTATGTAAAAACAGTCAGCAGCCTATATATAGCACTTTCTAAAAACTAGTAATTATGACAGAGTAAAAGAGCTTCTGGCATGTTTTTAAGTTTGAGGATTTTACGTTCAAAATGTGAATGCCAACAATTACAAGTTTTGAAACAACTGGACAGCATTTCTCATTCTTCCTACACAGAAAAGGGAGCATAAATACCTTTCTTTCCTCATCACTTTGTTCTTGGCACTGAGCCTCAAGCTGTAGCTTGCCTCCTCTTCTTTCTGTAACTTTCAGCCCCACCCCATCCAATTCATTGAGAAGAACAGAAAGAACCCGCTCTGAGACACCATGGCCAGTTCTGAGGTGGGCCCGAGATCCCAAGATAGAATCAATCTCATCCAGGAATATTATTGCTGGAGTATTTGCTCTTGCTTGGCGAAAAACCTTTTTAACAAATGTTAATAAAGTAAAACATTAATGCCTGAATTCTATCAGGTAAGGTGAAAAAAAAAATCCCACTTACACATACTCTGTATTTTAATTAACTTTAAAGGTACATTTGTAATGATTCTTAAGAGCTCTTCTGGCTTACATTTACTATTGGCAAATTCTGCTTCTTATTTATATTCTTAAATAAACTGAAAAGAAAAGGGTAGAAATACTTTCAAAGTTTAACACTGGTATAATTTTAGGGATAGATTCTCACTTTACCTATATGTGAATCTGTAAGCCATTTCTATTTTATAATCAGATATAATTTATAATATTATAATTTATAATCCATAATCAGCTCTATCATCTTTTCAAAAACAGAATTTAGGTCGAATACTTTACAAAAATCAAGCAAGAATAAACTATAGAACCTTACACAAATTAAAAACTGTACCTGAGACAAAATCTTCTCTGAATCTCCAAGGTAAGGTGAGAACAGGTCAGCACCACTTACAGAGAGAAAGGAACAGTGACAACTTGTGGCCACAGCCTTCACCAGCGTGGTTTTGGCACATCCAGATGGCCCATAGAGAAGAATTCCCTTGGGATGAGACAGGCCCATCCTGGCAAATGCCTCAGGAAATTTCATGGGCCACTCAATACTCTGTCAATACACAAAAAAGGGATGAAATTCTTAGTAACAAGCGATAAATAAAATCAATAAAACTCCAAGTACATAATTTCCTCTCCTTGATACAAACATTAATTTGAAATCTGAGATTTAGTTTTTCTTCATATAACGCTCCCTGCTTGAAGTTTCCATTTGAAACAGAACTAAAAGCAATCCTGAAGAGATAATAGCCAAGAGCCATCCCTGGATAGATATTCAGGAATGGACAAATTATCTGGCTGCAAGTTAAGTCTTTTCCAGCTACTAAAAACATGCATATTTTCCCATGATACTACTATGCTTGGTGGTGGTATCTTGTGACTGCAAGATTTCTAACTCAAACATTGTAATAACTTAATGTAATGTTTAAAATACAGTTTATAATCAGGTAATTTGCAAGAGAAGTAATTTTGATAATGCAGCATATAGAGTACCTTGGAGCACATACTTACTAGGAATTAGCTGTTTATCTTAATTAATTTAATACATTACCTGTTTTAACTTTAATTTCACATCTTCAAGACCACCAACCTGCTCCCAAGTCACAGGTTTACACTCTGTTAGTCCAACTGCACTTCGAAAAGAGGATGGCTGAATTTTTTTAAAAGCTTCTTGGAAATCTCCCATGTTAATCTTGGTTTCAGTGTCAGCTGAATCCTGAAAAAAAAAACCAGATAGAGCATATTAACAATATCTTATGTAATACTTAAATGCGGCATTAATATGCCAAACATTTCACATAAGGCTAAATACAACTAATAAGGAAGCCAATTCCTGACCTAATGAGCTTAAACACTGCAGGCACAAAAATGCAGAACAGAAATTAATGTTTCAGAGAAAACAACTATTCCCTAAATTATAGCGGCATTAGACTGTGATCAAATAGCTGCTTTCGGGGTTAACGCACATCAAATCCTACAATCTTCTGAAAAGAAATAAAAAAGTTACAAAATCCATTTTCACCACATGCTGAAGAATGTGACACATTTTATCTCAAACAGGCTATAAAATGCCACTATTAAACCACAGATGCATTAACAAAGCTAAGGTGAGAACTGAAAGGACTAGCAAACATATTTATATTTATAATATGCTTGGTGTGAACCTTCAGCTTGTTGAGATTTTCAAGTAAAGCTGAGTATTAATGAGGAAAGGGTAGTACAAATATCACTGACACTGTTCTTGACTGATTTGCAACCATACCAAAGAGCTGTGGGACACAGCCTGCATAGCAGCTTCTCTGCAGAGTGCTGTAAGGTCAGCTCCAACATACCCAGTCGTCATTTCTGCCAGCTTAGCCAAATCAACCTCTGCAGAAACGGGCATATTAGATGTAAGCAACTGTAGGATGGATCTTCTCTGTGTAACTGTTGGGGTCCCAATAATAACCTAAACCAAACAGAACAAACAAAAATTTTAAGTAGATAATTTGCTCTATGCATTTATTTTATAGACCTAGGCAAGCAATTTTGTCTCTGCTTTATATTGCCTACTGAAAATTTATATATATCTTCATATCCCAACTAAAGAGTTTTACAGGAAACCTATTACCAGCACTATACAAATGACAAGTATTTAATATACCGTTTACTTTCCAAGTAAACAGTGTTTGTATAAACAGTTGTTCATAAGACGCTGTCAGATAGTATTTATCAAGTCCCATAACACTGAAATAATAATTTCCTTACATCACAAGCACTAAATTAGATTAATATGACAGGAAAAAATAAAATAGATAAACACTCGTATGTTACTGAAAACCTAGTAAAACATCATCATAAAAATACATCTCAACAATCTATAAATCCTGGAAAATAATGAAAATTATAATTACGAAAGCATTAAAGAACTTGATTAAACTGGTGACCTAGGAGCGGGTTTAGACAGAAAAATAAACAATACAAGCACAAGCACTGTATGTTGTGTAACTGCATGTGTTTCTCTTCTTTGGACTACTAGGCTAATGGCAGTTTTCCAGAGTAGACCCTGAAAGTTACTGAAACCTAAATAGAAGTTTTGACACAACAGGTTACTAGTTCTCTGTCACAATAAACCTTTAAGGGGAGATGTATAAATCTTCAATGTGGGATTTAAATGGAAAAAACCCAATCCTGTAAAGCTAAGCATCTGTAAGCAAACAAACCCCATCAAGATCAGGTCAATGTCTTTGTGACAAAGAAGCACAGAGACTCCCCCCGTCCATTTTCAAATATATGGAGCTCTGTGTCCTGAGTAAAAAAAACCCAAAACAAACTTACCCAAGTTGCAGCACATTGAAGACAGAAACAAGACACCCCTCTCAAACCTGTAGAATCCCACTATGAAACATGACTAGAAGACATTAACAAAACTACTTTATTAACAGCCCCCTTCCACCTCAATAAGGAGAGAGAAATGTGAGTGTATGAGTAACAGGTTTTATTTACCTCTCTGTCAAATCTGCCAGGTCTTCTCAGTGCAGGGTCCAAGGCATCAGGTCTGTTTGTCGCAGCCACGATGACCATCTTACCCTCACTCCCTACACCATCCAGCAGCGTCAGCAACTGAGCAACAATACGATCTTCAGGAGCATTGTTTGAACTTCCTCGCTTTGGGCATAAAGAATCAATCTCATCAAAGAAGAGAATGGTTGGGCCCTCGTTTGACATCTCTCTGCCCTTTTCAAAGACTCTTCGCAAATTCTCTTCACCTTCTCCTGGTCTTGAACCGTGGAGGGCTGGGCCACTGATGCCAAACAGATACGCACCCAGCTCTTTTGCTACTGCCTTTACCATCAGAGTTTTCCCTACACCTGGCGGCCCTATTAATAGCACTCCATTAGGGACAGAAAGACCCAGCTTCTTAAAAGTTTTTGGAAAGCGGAAAGGCAGATCAATCATTTCTTTCAAAGACTTCCCCACATCATCTAGTCCTGCAATTGAAGTTTTTGCAGTGTCTTCTGAGAGATGTCTGTACCATTCTAACGTCATCACCTCCTTAATTTTTATGCTTGTTTGGGGAGTTATCAATCCAGCTTCCTCCTTCAAAGGGTCTGCAGACAGTATTTCAATATACACCACGGGATTTTCGGGACTTGGGGCAACAGTAACAACATAATGAAGCGAAACATACACATTTCTTAGCAGCTCTCTGATTGTCTCCTGCAACACCGCTCTGGGAGTCGACTTTTTCAGCGCGGCGCTCTTGAGGACCACTCTCACGGTGGCCTTCCGCAGCTGTCGGTACGGCAGCAGCTGCAGCTGGCCCACGCTCAGCGAGAGGCCGCGCAGGTCCCGCGCCCTCAGCCCCGCGGTGCTGCACGTCAGGTCGGCCTGCAGGTACCCGTCCGCCAGGTCGTGCCGGGGCCACGCCGTGCACACACAGCACCCGCCGGGCACGGAGATCCTCAGCGGGGCGCCGATCCTGGCTCCCAGGAAGGAGAGCGCGGCAGGTCCCAACCGGCACCGCTGGGTGCCCTCATCTCCCGGGTCCAGCGGGAGCAGCTTTAAGGCCGCCGCCTCCATCGCTGCCTCCGCGAGGGAGGGCAGCAACCCCCCTGCTCCGCGCGGGCCCGTCCGGCTCCTTACTCACCGCGACTCGCCCCCC
>VWZW01002157.1:0-11058 GCA_013397115.1 Edolisoma coerulescens
ATAATTTTGCATAAGCATGATATAAAAGAAATTAGTTGCTGTGCCATATTGTAGTGTAGTGGGTATGTGAGATCTATGCAACCTATACAACCAACTGGACAATTTTAATTTACTAAATTACTGGGTAGCTGATTTTGCCTGGCTTGCTTATTGAGGAAAAAATGAGAAATATACACAATTTAAAATGAGTGACACTTAACAGAGAGCAAATTTTAAAAGCCTGTGGTAATTACTAGTAGTTGGAAGACAGATTTTATCTTTTGTTTGGAAATTGAGGCTATCTTGCAGTCTTGATTTAAAAAAATTCCTACCTATTAGCACCAATTTTTGTCCCCCATTACAGCTGAAATTAGGGAGTTTGTAGCTGAAAGACACCACACTAACACCTATTTCATAAAGCAGAAATTATTTCCTGACCTACCCCACAGTCCTCTGACTTTTTTTGCTCTATATAACTAAGAAAGATCTGATGTCATTCCTGCATTAGTTTGCCTGTGCTTCCCTTTCTCCAAGTGCCAGTTTACTAGAAACAAAATTTTATTTTTTATATAGTTTTGCCATGCAACCATTCACCAGGTCACCAGCTGAGCATATTTGCTCTTAATTTTTCAAACACAGATGTCTTCAGACAGAAATTGCATATGCCTAATACATCCTGTGCAGTGGGATTAATTTGCATTATATTTAGAAACAAGCTTTTTTCCCTCCCTGCCAGCTGACTGTAATGAATGGTTCTCTCTGCTCCTCCCAGCCCTGTGAATGGACTCAAGCAATACTCACTAAGAATAAGAAAGTAGAGCTGAGACTCTGACACACATCCCATAAATCAAGAGTTACAGACTGAAAAAATCATTATGACCCTAAATCGAATACTGTTTAAAAAATCACATGGAAAAATACTCTATTTAGGTACCAAAGTGTGGCATTTCTCTGAAGAAATATAAATTTATGGAGCTGAATCAGATTTACTCCAACTTGTCAAAGAGAAGATATGTGTTCCCATGGGATAACTCTGGGCAGGAAAGGTGCTTCACTGTTAAGATGATGGCGGCATTTCTGGTCTGACAGAATGCAAGAAGTGAGGTTTGGTTTGACTTGGTTTGGTTTTTCTTAAAATATATAGAGGCCTGAAGTATAATTTTAGATTTTTTTGATCAAACATTTCACTTACAAAATCAATTGTTGATTGAGACTCTTCACAGATTTCCTCTCCCTTATTTTTTTACAGTCTGCCATCTGTTACAGAACTCCACTCTTGGACTTCTGTATTGTCCACTCCCAATCTGCTTTATTTTACTCTTCTTATAACTGAATCCCCTTTTCTTTGCTAAAAATTCTCCCAGCAAGAAACAGTTCACAGGTCCATTCTCTGTTAGACAGCACTGTTAAACCCAGAATTACCCTGGGCTTGGTGAAATGCGCCTCAGCTTTTCAATCTTCAAATGCTTTCACAGGAAACACTAAAAAAGAATTAATATTAGTACTTAACACTTCCCTTCAATTAAAAAAAAGCCAGAAATTCAGCTTATTAGGACTGATAGCTTAGAATCCAGAGCAACATGCAAATGCCCAGGATTGACTGTAGTAAATGGAACCAGATTAAGATACAAAATCTGGAGAAATACTGACATTTTTCTTGACCTTAAGAATATTTTTTCTTAAGAAGAATTTTTTCTTCTTAAGAAACCTCAAGAAATTTTTTTTTAAATTCTAGGTCTGGACACCGTCTAACAGCAAAATAGTTCTGATAGTAAGATAAGCTGTAAAACTGCCTAACAGTCATCCCAAATACAACCTTGATGTGTGGAAAGAATTTTTAACTTTTCTTTTAACCTCCCAATAGGATTATTGGATGACTGCCATACTGGCAAAGGAAGACAACATGGTCATTTTTTGCTTTAAGTCTCCTTTTTTTCCCTAGTGTTAGAAATACAATTAGACATCCATATTTGAACATCATAAATTGCTGGGCACAGAAGGAGATAAACCCCGAAACCTGCCATAACATTGCCAGTACTTTGCTGTGTGTTACATTGCTCTAGTGCAGCAACGCATGACCTATCATGTACTGATGACACAAACTCCCTCATCAATCATCCACATGCAGTATGTAATTTTAAACTTGTGTTTTGCTGATAGATGCAGCTGAACAGAATCTCTTTGCTGATATATGGAATTTTTAGGCCTCTTAGCATATTAAAATCAAACTGATTTCAATATGAAAAAATGATAAAAAGCTGGAACAATGTAACATAAAATTAGTTGCTAGTTTTATTTTCTGAAACTATAAAATTATTTCATTGTGTTCCTATATATTTATACATGACCTGATAAGGTCTACCCTATATTAGCCACCTGCATGTAAAAATTAAATTAACCTAAGACACAAGCAACATATAGCTAACCCTGTAAAGGACAGCAGCCTCCAGCAGAAACGAGAGAGGCGCCGTATGTGCACATCCTACCCCTTCCACCAAAGAGGATACATTGTGCACAGGCAGTGACTTGTTTGATTGGAGAAAATCAGCAAGTGGGTGCATCAAATCACTTACAGCTTGCTGTGTTTCCCCACACACATATACAAATACATGCTCATTAGCAAAGCTTTCCACGGTTCTTGCATCTGTTCTCTGCAGCCATCATGAAAACATTTCTTGTTGTGACACAGCCAGTAAATCCACAAATAACCAAGATGTTAGCTGCTGTATCATTGACCTCTGCTTATTAAACATTCAACCCATCTACTGCTACAAACCAAGGCATGTATTACTTATATTTCATCTTTTGTATTTTTACATTTCTCACCCACTTCTTCCCTTTTGCTTTCCTACAAAAACTACCATGTCACACTGGCTGGGAATGCTTGGATGACACATTTCTATAATTGCCCCTCTCTTGTACTGAGTCATCCACTGTCAGCAGGTGAAAAGGTTTTGTATCTCCCTATGCCACATGGAAACAAGCAGAAAGTAAAAACAAACCAGCAATTTCTCTTGACTTCAGCAGACAAAGTAGCAACAAAAACATATGCCAAATATCTACCAGTGATTTCAGCTCTTCTGTTACGGGACTAAAATGTGTCCATTAACAGATGAAAACCCTTCAGGTTGTACCTCCATTGCCTGGATGCAGTATTTTCAGTAATAACTATATAATTAGTCTTGTTACCTTAAAAACAAACATGGACATACTTTGTACTTTCAGGGAGAATATGAAGAGCAAGAAAAAGATTGCATATTTTTTTAATAGTCCCTCAAAAATCACTATGACAAATCCAAAAAGTCTTCCAAGACAGCAGAGACAAAGAAAAAGCTCTTGTTTATTTAGCTACAGGGGGTTTGGCATACTTCAACTTGTGACCTTAATACAAGAAAAAGTAGTGGATCCTTTCCTGAGCCATTTAGGGATTTGTCTGTGGAGACCTGCAACAGAAATACCAAGATCAGTCTGAATGAAATGCAAACAGAAGCAAATATGTGTGAAAGCATCAGCAGAAACAATAAAGCAAGAATGCTTTATTAAAAGAATGTTAAAAGAATGCCATGTATGGATAAAACAAGGACACCACTGACAGCAATTCTTAGACCACAGTAACAATATTACATGGGATAGAGGCAGTACAAACCAGTTCTGCTTTTTTTCTTGGTCTTGGTCAATTTAAGCTGTTGCACATGCAAGACTAAATTCTTCCTTACCGAAGTGGTTTTGATAATTTTCAGATGAAACCTTTCAGAAGCAATCAAAGATTTAGTTTTCCTTAGCCACACATTATTTTTGATATGGACATTTCAGTTGTTTCACAGAATGGTTGGAGTTGGAAGAGACCTCTGGAGATCATCCAGTCCAACCCCCTGGTAAAGCAGGTTCACCCAGAGCAGGTTGCAGAGGATCACATCCAGACAGGTTTTGAATATCTCCAGAGAAGGAGACTCCACACTCTCTCATGGCAGACTGTTCCAGTGCTCTGTCATCCTCGAAGTAAAGGAGTTTTACCACATACTCAGATGGAATTTCCTGTGTTTCAATTTTTGCCCCTTGTCCTGTCACTGGGTACCACGTAAAAGAGTCTGGCCCCATCCTCTTGACATCTGCCCTTAAGATATTTATATGCATTGATAAAACATATCTTCAAAACATATCTTCTTGATTCATTTATGAGGAAGATTATTTGAATCTTGAGATTACTTCTATTTCACCATTATACTCATTTGTATCAGCAACAACTTAATAAATACATTCACAAACACAAATGTAAAATCACTCCACAATTAAAACAACACAATTGTATTGTTTGGATTTGGAATGTGTTTGGGTTGTTTTATTAGAATAAGTTACTAGACATAAAACTAGCACTGGAAACAAGTAAATCTCATCAAAAACATATGATAAATGAATTGGAAAATTTAAAAAAGTGGAATTATTTTTAAAAACCCAACAAACAGGAGTGTATATGGTGAACAATGTCATGTAACAAAATTACTCACAGTTTGTTATCAAACTGTCATTGAAGTTCCAAAAGCAAACTATCAGCATGCTTACACTAAGAATGTACTATCAAAGAATCTTAAATACAAATGAATGAATATGTATATGAGTTGTTTTGCTCCTATTAATTCAATCTCGGTAGGGCATTTTATTCAAAAAAATTATTAAGAAAAAGGCATTCCAGAAATTCTCTTCACCTAAGAGACATTGTAATGAACCATGCAGGTGTTGAAGTGCCAATACCAGCCTAAGTAATGCTTAATGAGGAGGCACTCAAAGAACAGCATAATCAACTGTCAGAGGTTACCTCAACTCTTGCTTGTTTTCCAGTGGGAGACAACCCATTGTCAGTAACTGTTCAAAACAATTTGCTTCCAGATGTGTACAGGGGAAAACCACATGAGAATCACTGTGTAAACTTCAAAGGTAAGTTTAATACAAGCAAACAGAAGGCTTCACTGTGATAGGAATTTTAGATTGCGTAATTGTAATAATCTCTCATATTTTGAAAATTATATAAATACAGCAGGAAAAATAGCCTCCTGTGCTTCAAAATGTCTTCAATAAGATGCTTTCATTTTAGCAAACTAGCATATGGATTTCTTTCCGATTCTGTTGAAGTGATCCCTTTTTTTAAAAAAAAACCAAGGTATTTATTACCGACAGACTGCAACACTCCAGTGCTTTCCTAGAAAAATATTCTGCACAGGAAACCATATGACAACCCTTTGCCCTGTCCTGACAACTCGATCCCATGTACAGAGAAATCTGCGAATTCTCCATATTCATGATCGATTTGGATCTTTGTGCTAACACTGTAAGAGTGACGCAAACTATTAATGCTGCTTTAAAAGCTTTAATTTATGAGAATTGCATTCAGAAGCAACCTCTTTTCTAAGAGCACAGTAAAGGAAGTGTTCATCAGTCAAGTAACAAACTTGAAATTCAAATACTATGTGGTCTAGACTGAAAGTAAAGAAAGAAAATACAAAAAGCCCACAGTGTTTTAGCAGAGTCTACAATTGCCTCCGGAGCCTACTCAATAAAAATTAACTTCAGAAATTAGCATTATAACGATGCAAAAAAAATCGCTGCATCGGAACTCAAAGGCATTGTTAAACCCTGACTCGTTCAACCATCGCTTGTCTGAGCTACTCAACGGAACACAGTGGAAGCTGCACACTGAGGAGAGCAAGGCATCCCAACCTGCATCCTAAAGCAGAATTTACATGACTTCCCTGTTTCCTCTAAAATTATTTTTAGTGGCGATTATTAATTTGTTTGTTCATGCCTCACTGTTCAACAGCAATCAATCAAAAGCTCCTGGTATTTCAAGGATGGAAAAGTTAATTTACCATTTCAAGCTTATTGGCAAAATATGCTAATAGGGATGGAACTGACAACTACAATGCTTAAATAAATTTTTCAGAAAGCATCTAGTTTATGCATTAGTCCAAAAAAAGTATTGAACTATTAATATTTGGGTTTTATATACATTACTGGTTATAAATTACTTATTAATAGCCTACTTAAAATAGTCTTAATCAGACAGCACAGAGCAGTAAGTATTGCCATGCGTAAATAGCCTTTTCTGAATTTAAATGGTTAGACTAAACAATGCATTCATTATTTCATATCTAATTCACAACATGTCTGAGGGTTTAGATTTTGTGTTTGTGGGTTTTTGGTTTGTTTGTTTGTTTTAAAGAAAAGCAGCTCTTCCAGATCAAACACTTGGCTAGTGATTTCGAACACAGGGGTCATTACAATGTGATGGCTGTCATTTACCTTTATTTTTTGCAATGTTTTGAAACCACAGACGTATCTGCCTGGGTACAGAAAGCTCCCTTACAGGCATCAGTAGAAGGCACTACTCTCTCAAGGCTATATGTTTTAATGTGACCTGATAATGATACTCTGCAACGAAAATGGAAATTAAAAGTAAATTTTATATTGCCATACACTAAGAGAATTGGGGAATGAACCAATGGACTATTTTCATTTTTTGGAAATGAGCACACTTAATTGGGAAGCATTTTTACATATCCTGTTTTTGCCATCCCACTGATCCCAGGCTGCCTGATTTATGAAGCAGTTGTAAAATATTTCATAACTAGCTTTCCTTTGCTGAGATGATAGTGTCTCTGCAGGAAATGCAAGATCTATATTATAAACAAACCTACTTAGAAAAGATAAAACCACCACAAAATGCAAAACTGAGACCTGAAGCCAGGTCTTGAATCTTGCTTCATTCTTGAAGCAAGCCACTGTCGATGAATTTGGCTGTCCCAATACTTATTTAGAGGAACACGATCATAAAGCTACACCTTACTGCCCTCACAAACATGCTAAGACCGTGACACAAGTCCTGACAGGAAAGCAGGACTTGCAGGACATCTCTGATTCTCCCTACTATGGACAACAGAGTGAAGGGGAAAAGATGGACAGTTTTCCTCTACTCTTTCATCAGGTTAATAAATCAAAGTAATGTAACCCATAAAAGAGGGAGGCAGGTGTTTTTCTTTGAAAAACAAAGTGAGGGGGAAAAGGGAGAGGAAGAGACTGCCCCTTGTATGCCCATCACACATGGCAAGTCCAAATTCTGCCAGGAATATTAAAAGAGCGTTAGCCTCCCACAGACACAAAGTCAGAGACTGATCTGTATCATTCTGATCACCATTTTTAGTTCTCTCTACAACAAAGGACCTAAGCCCAGCTGCCAGCAGATGCTTCTTGTGTCAACAGCTCACTCCTCATATCACCTAACGTGCCCCCAGTGTGATCAGCATTGACAGACCCCAGTGTTCCTCTCTACAGCCTATCAGAGGAATCAGAAGGCACTGTCTGGTTAACTTCCATTTCTTTCAAACATCATATTTAGATGAATGATGTACATTGATAGTACAATTACCAGATTTCCACTGCTATGAAAATATGTAAAAACTGTCATTCAATGCAACTGGCACCGAAATTATTCCCTGCCTCTATTCTAACTTACATTAACTGATTTTTTTACCAATTTTACATTGCTGAGAAACAGGACAAATGTTGAAAAAGAAATGTGCAGCTCTGCCTCTTTGCCCACATATATAGGGCAATTTTAGGGTAATTTATTTATTTTTTTTATTTCTGAGCATTCTTTACGACATTTAAAAACATGAAGATTTACAAAGACTGTTTTCATGCTGTGTTTGTTGGCTACAAAAGACATTAGCGGGTAATTTTTTTCTCTAAATCCACTTTCTGCTAGGCGTAATGTTTGGGAACATTATTAATTAAAATTACCTATTAATTTTACACTTTCACCCTATTTGAATTGTTCATGGCTGTTTGGGTTTTTTAAAATACATTTTCAATGCCTACTACTAAAGCTATATGGAAGTGCTCTTCAGGTGAGGTCTTCACATCTTTTCAGAGGATGAAGCAGAAAAAAACAAATCTCAAATTACCATTTCAGAACAACAAAGAACAAGAATCACAGGTCTGCCAAGTAAGGAGAGGCAAAGATGGTAGGGGAGGCAATCTTTTATTAAACCAGCTGCAAAAGCTGGGGGAAGAGAGAAAGAGAAGCTTTCAAGCTGAAGAAACACTCTTGGACATGAGATTTGTTCAGCACTCTTTGTTTTGTATTGTTTTTTACACAAGCTCTTTTTTATCTGAGTTAGCACAAACCTAGTAGGATATTTCTTACATTTACTGAAAAGCAAGTCAACAAAATGCAAGATAAAGCAGATTTATGAAAAATGTGAATAATAAGTAATCTTGAAAGCTAAGTTTTGTGACTCTAATGATGCTGTCGTTGAGACAAATATCGCATTAACACTGCAGTGTGTACACAGCTCAGCTGCTCACATAGATGCAATAACAGTACTTAGCTTTTTTCATGGACACTTTTCAGCATATTTACCTAAGAACCTTCACTTATGTGCCTTTAAACTTAATTTTATCTATCTGGACTGTCATTGCACACATTATCACACAGCTTGCAATCAGAGCAGGTGGAGGTAACACTCCAGTGTAACTGCCTTTTTTTTTTTGGTACCAATGGCAGGATCATCAAGAGTTCTCTATTTTGCTTTCTGTGGACAAAACTAATTTATACTTTTGCAATCTTCAGCCAAAAAAAAAAACATTAAAAAACCCAAAGGGGAATATACAACAATCAAACATGTAACAGAAATCTCTCATATTCCTCATTCTGCACCTTACAAAATAGAATCTTGCGTTATTTCCTAGGCCAAGAGAGGTTTAGTTCTAATCATGCTAACTCAACTAAATTAAAGATAAGACACTGAAAATAAACTAACTTGATTAAAGACAACCTCTTTTCACACTGGCAAAGTTCAAAGTTTACAAATTTACAGCTTTAACCACGTTTTCTAAGGAACAAAATTTCATTTATCATGAAAAACCTATATAAATGCAGAAAGATGTTTTATCAGTACCAGAATGGCAGACCAACATTTCTCTTTTTTTAGAAGCTTTGAGGCACATCAAACTTTATTAATTTATTGTAATGAAAAAACGTTACAAAATGAGCCCTCTCAGTACTGCAACATGCCACAAAGATTTGATTTAGCAAGAAACAGCCATGAGGAGTCTGAATACTTATTTCTTAAGCACAAATCTCATTTGTGACTTCATACTTCTGAATGCAAAGGATGATAAGCACTTGAGCATATTTCCACTCTACCTTGAGTCCACACAGATGAGACAGAGGAGATCTGGAGCAGTCATTGCTCCAGACATGACACTGAGCTTCCTGACACCTACTCCTTTGTGCAAGGAAAACCAAAGCAAACTCCCATACTTTGTTGGTTACTGTTCTGAGATCCAAGTGGGACCCATAAAGAAAAATTCAGATCTGCCAACAGTTCCTGAACTCAGATGTTACCAAAAATACAGGGTGCTGTCCTTGTTAGCAGCGGTAAACAATCAAAATGCTAGCCTGTTATAAAGTCACATTTAGAATGTTTGAGCACTTTTTCTATTCTATTTTGGAAACATTTTGCTCTGTTAACTGATTTCCCCATAAATCTTCCTATGAAGACCTTCAAAAAAATTAACCAAGGCCTCTAGCGTGAACTAGATCAACACATGCAAAATCATATGACCTGGTATAACATCCCATAAAAGAGTGGCCAGCAGCTTTATTTACCTAAGATAGTGATTCATAGTAATAGCTGAGAATTAATCAGCAAAATGTTTATTTTCCGAAGAGAAAAAGATACAGGAATGGCCTTCTGTCCTGCTGAAACACCACCAATGCAAGCTACACCACCTATCACTTTCCTTAGTTTTTAAAATGGGAATGCAGATTGGGCAAGAAAGGCAAAAAACAGGCCATCTTCAAGCTGCCAGAAAGGTGTTCAGAGGAGCACTAACCACTGCCACTAACATTCTCAGTAGAGCTACAGACATACCTTCACACAGACATCATCTCATGTATTAACATCCACACGTGCTGTTTACAGCTATGTGCAAAACAAAGGCTGACCACGAGAGCATCAGTGGTCCCAGCTGGCCTCACCTGGGAGCCCCACGCCCTGCCCATGGCTCTGGCAGCTGTGCTCAAGCTCTGGACTGGGCACACAGTCCAGCAGGTGTGCCTGCCTCCTGTCTCTGGGTTGGATCTCAGACCTATTTCACTGTATTTTCCAGTTAAAGTGATTAAACATTGTGTGCTTCTTCCTCCTTAAAAGAAAGGGAACATCAAAAATATGGCAGGATCTACTGTTAACCTGTACAAAGTTTAGGGGCTTTTATGTTGAGAAGCTCCCTCTATTTTAGTTAGGGTAGCTATTTCTGTGGCTGGTTTTCCTAACATGAAAGTTAAATACTGGAAATCAAAAGCTCTCATTTGTCCTTAAGGTCAAACCAAGATTCCCCACTGCTTTCCTGCACTATGTGGCACTTTGTAGCATGAGATCCTTGGGTAAATATTGCTACAGTACAGTTCTGTAATTTAATACTCCCTAATAACTACTAACACACTACTAGCATCTGAGACTCCTATTACATGCTGCTGTTGCAGTAGTTACCATGCCAAAAACAACAAATCTCAAAAAAAAAAATCTGATTCCACTCAGTAGGTTTAGCAACAAAACAGTCAAAAGGCTACAGGAAAAAGGAGATGTAAGAAAACTCTTTTGTCTCCCTGCTGTCTTCTGCATAGACCAAGATAATTTTGTGCAACTCCCCTCTGTATCTACAGTCAGATTTCAGTCTCTATTCCAGTTCTTTACAGGCTTTGCAATCGAGTTTAAAAAGCACAGAAATATTTTTTTTTACTGTATGCTCCTGTGATGATCTCAGTTTATAATCAATCTTTTGGGAACCCCTAAGCAGCAGCAAATTGTTTAAAAGACTTTCCATGTCATAGCAGAATTATTCCACACAGTGGTAGTATCTGATTAATCAGAATAACTAAAAGCACTCAACAGCCAGCAGGGATTTTCTAATTAAGACTCTTCCAGTGTAGTGAATAATTTTTCAAATAAAAATTTATTATAAAAATAACTTGACTGAAACATGACAGAAGTGTGTAGGAGGGAGAGGGAAGATGTGGGGGTG